>OZ029924.1:22138456-22140956 GCA_964023275.1 Norana najaformis
CAGTGGAGAGTCTTGCGCCACTCGTGACTTGACTGCATAGATCTTCTCTTGTTTTGCTGAGCAGGAACGGCAGACACGCAATGCATCGATCTGTTGCAGACAGACAACTATCAGTGAGAAAGACAGACAGACAGACGGACAGACAGACAGACGGACAGACAGACAGACAAAGTACAACAAGGCTGACCTGTAGATAAAAGTGAGAAAGACAGACAGACAGACCAGACAAGACAGGTAGACATGCATACATTCAGACAGACAGCCAGACGGACAGACAGACAGACGGACAACGTACAACAAGGCTTACCTGTAGATAAAAGTGAGAAAGACAGACAGACACAGACAGACAGAGCACAACAAGGCTGACGTGTAGATAAAAGTGAGAAAGACAGACAGACAGACAGCCAGACAGACAGACAGCCAGACAGACAGGCAGACAGACAGACAACGTACAACAAGGGTGACGTGTAGATAGACAAGAAGCGCATACATGCATGCATACATACATACATACATACATCCATACATACATACATCCATACATACGAGACAAAGATACAACCCATGTTAACGTATCGGAATGATGCGCAGTGAGAGAAAGCAAGATGAGAAAATAATCCTCAGTCCCTCAGAAACAGCTAAGCGCTGACCTCAGAAATTGCAGGAATCTCAAGAGCACAAAAAGTTCCAAAGATGAAATAGATGAATCCTTGGATGCGCTGACAGCGCTGCTGGATAAAGTCGTGCAGCGAAGACTCCGTTGGTTTGGTCACGTGGAAGAAATGCCAACCGACGGAATCTCACGCAGTGTGTTACATGCAAGATGCGAAGGAAAGAGAAGCGAAGAAAGACCACATGGACTACGCTGGCTAGACAGTATGAGCGAGTATGTAACAAGATTTGGACTAAACATTAGCACAAGACTAAATCTGACTAATTACCGGAGTGGAGATTATTTATTCGCACAAATCGCCCCCCCAAAAAAAGGCTAACGTAGGAACTGGTGGTGGTGATGATGGTGATGATGATAATAATGACGATGATGATGATGATACTAATGGTGTTGTTGTTGTTGATGATGATGATGTTGTTGATGATGATGTTGTTGTTGATGATGATGATGATGATGACGACGACGACGATGATGATGATGATGATGGTGATGATGATGATGATGATGATGATGATGATGATGATGATGATGATGATAATGAAGATACTGAAGATAATGAAGATACTGATGATACTGATGATGATGATGATGATGATGATGATGTTGATGATGATGATGATGTGATACTGATACTGATGATGATGTTGATGATGATTATTATGATTATGATGAAAGTAAGTTTAGGGTTACGGTTGTTGTAATACATGAAGCATATCTATTGGTCGCTTCTAAGTAAAGTCGTACTCCATATTTGATACAGTCCCAATTCTTAGACAGTAGCTGGCGGAATTCAAGTGGTAAAGAGTTCCACCTCATAAACGCGATCTATATCAACAGGCTTGGTATAGAGGTATCGTAGACGATGACATTTCGTGAAGTTTAAGACAATGCATCTTGGGGAAAATGTAAAGTCCAAGTTTTAGCAGGAAAAAAATGGAATTATTGGTTGGTTATAAGAAAAAGACCCTCGGCTTATGTCCTATCTGAGGTTTCTCACGATTGTCGCGGAGTTTTTTGGTTGTCCACGCCTAGTTCTGTGTGGATTAATTCATCCTTGGCCAGAGGAAGGCGTAGAATGTTTGAAAAGCGAAACCTGTTAGCTATGGCCAAATGTGTTTTCATTGTAAAATGGATGTATGCCTAGTTTCTCAGATGTTTACGCAAGTGTGTTGCGCAAACAAAGGTTCGTTATAAAACATCGTCCTTCCTGAATCAATTTTTTGCCATCCATATTTCGTCACCAGTGTATGTCAGGCGTTAAAATGAAGTGTGCGGGTGTAGCCTAGTATGTTTAACCCATGATCTTTCATTGGCAAACTTCACGAGAGGCCATTTAGACAAGTACAGATTAGAATTCAGTGCCCTGCGTAGGGTACAGTGCAGTGCAACCTCGCGCAAGTTGGGCTGATCAAAAAGTGCCGAGTTGGGTTGTTCAAAAGGTGACAAGTTGAGTTGTTCTAAAGGTGTCAAGTTGGGTTGTTCAAAAGGTGTCAGTTGTTGAATTAAGGTGACAGTGTTTGTGCTCCCAGCCGAGAAGATCCCTCGACCTCGGATCACCCTTCTTGTGGAGTTTCGATAGAGGCGTATAGACTAGTCTGTTGCTTTTGCATTTTACTTTTGCAGCGGGGCTTTAGGGGTGAACCACTAGATTCGCAGAATTTTGATTTTAAATTGCGAAAGTAGGACTCAGATCTCAAGCAATTAATGTCTCTGTAATCCAATTCCATTCCTCTTTTACAGTTCCTATTCTCACACCCCTTCTTCCTCTTATCTCTCTCTCCTCTCCAACCCCAAACACCATCCCCCATAGCTGCCACGCTGTCTCTG
>OZ029924.1:22143456-22225956 GCA_964023275.1 Norana najaformis
AGGATTTTCTGCAGAATCCCTATTGGAAGATTTAGACTGCTACACGTACATGCATGCCATGCATGTACTCGTCCATGGCTGCCTCTTAGTATTGGCTTAAACTTAAAGAGATGGTCTAATTAGGAGTACATTTCAAAGCCTGCTGTAGGATCTAGGCATAAGTGGGACTATTTCTAGTTATAATTGGTTCTAAATATAAATTGTCGAGGAAGGTTTTCCTCCAGAGTAAAAACTCGGATAATAGGTTTATGTTAGAGACTTCGGAGAACGGTGACACACTTAAAAGGGTCATCCAGCATATTAGGTGATGTAATTTGTAGACTGCGCTGTAGACGGTTTCTAATTTAAATGTGGGCGTTTTCAGCCTGAGTTAGTGATAATGTGAGCGCACAACAAGCTGACATTATGACAATCGCACCATTTAATCTGTTTTGGTTATTACGAGCAAGCGACGCAAAATCTGATGGCTGTTATGACGGTGTCACCGAAGTTTTTTGGTTAAGAAGCCAAACTGCCACTGTCTAAGCCCGTAGAAATGGTAACTGCCTGTGAAGAATTTAACGCAGACTTAACAACCCGGAAATTTGTTTAAATTGGACAGTGTGTTTTAATCTGATTTGCCAATTTAGCTAGGAGCTTTTGCTACGAGCTGAAAAAATTATACGGTTTACTGTGTTACACGGAACTGCACGATTGCTCAGTGACAAAGCAGCATAGTACACTCGCCCACACTTGGCCAATATAGGAGACGCCACGCAGGGCAGTGTAGCAGCCTACGTTGACATAGTTATGGGTGCGCATGCGCAATGACCTAGAACCTTAGCTGCGTTTTCCTTCGTCATTTGTGTAGACGAGACGGACGGGGGAAGAGCATTAGGTCTTGAGTCGGCCTCCGTTGGACGATAGGATTTTTCCTGACATTTCTGGACGATCTCCCCAACTGAAAGGACTTCTTTTACGAACGGATAGATTTCTCGTTGTTGCGGTATATCTCCCAGGTGAGTATCCGGACCGCTGCGCGTGCGCATTTATCGATTTGTCTGGATTTTGGGCCATGAGTAACCCGCGGCCGTGTAATATCTGTCGATCGCCTTGTTTACTGTTCACTTGAGGCCTGGGTGATGAAACGGGCCAACGTCCTTTTTAAGGACACAAGAAACGCCGCCTTGACTTAAGTAACGTGGGATGTTGGGGGTTTAGGCCTACTTATTCAGCCTTCGACAGATTCGGTCATGTCTGTCGAGTCTGTGGAGTTTGTGCTTTTGCCTAGACCGGATTAGGCGTAAGTTACACGGTCAGCCACTGGAAATAATTATTGGCGATCAGTCTGGCTATTTAAAAAATCGGAGATCAGAGGTACTCAGGTCAGTGGAGCTTGATAGAACGAATGGTATTTGCATACTGTTACTGATGACAGGACAGTCACGTCGGCCTTTTTTGTTGTTAAAATCTTTGAAACCTTTGTGGTAAATTGTTGACTATCCTCACCGAGTTTGAGGATGCCGGTTCGCGTCCCGGTCGTGGCTTATTTAAGAGATTTAATTTTCAGGGTCCCACGGTTAGTACTCAGGGACCTTAAATGACGTGGCGCCCACTCAAACTGGCAGCGGTGGGGAAGGAGCTCACCCGATTAATTTATTGCAAAGTGAGCAGGGTCGAGGCCATACGGTCGCAATAGAAAAGCGTAGGCCTACATTTACATTTTACTGGACCTACCTGAGTGATTGCACTGTGCGTTACACAACGCATTATCGAGTCAGTGAAATGGGCCAAAGTTGAGGAAGCGTGATTTTTAAAAATGTGATTATGCGTTTGAGAGTTGAAATATGACAAAATGACAACCCTATATCTATCAATCTGTTTATGTGTAACTTTTATGGCGTGTTGTGACTTTTAAGCAGTGATTATTTTTAGTTATTTATTGCATTCCAGCTGTGGCTTTTAATTTGTATTTACTTAGAAGGGTCGCTTTATTCAGTGATGGGGAAAAGTGATTGATTGGCTTGACTCTGTTGGTGATTGTCGTGGAAGAATGAGTGGATAATGATTGATTGGGGTAGAATAACCATGTGGCATGGAACATTAATGAATAGTCTGCCTTAGAATAGTCTGTGAGAGCAATAGAATAGTCTGTGAGAGCAATAAGCATACGGTAATCATGATTGATTGGTTTAGAGGAATCATTGATTACTGTAGAATATCAAAAGATAGATGTTGAATAATGATTGATATAAACCAGTCAGTCAAAATAGCGAAGATAGATGTTGAATAATAATTGATATAAACCAGTCAGTCAAAATAGCGAAGATAGATGTCGAATAATAATTGATATAAACCAGTCAGTTAAAATAGTGATTGATTGATGTTGAATGATCATTGATTGATCTGTGGTAGTGATAGTTTGATATTATAGAAGAAGTGTTGGTGAACTTGGAATACGGGCAAAACTGAATAATGCTTTAATGTTGTGAACTAACCAGATTTTTAAGAGAGGGAAGATAATATTCTTGCATTTCTTGAAACTGCTGCAGTTGCTAAGAGAAATTTTCTTGTGGTGCCATCCTGCTCTATGGTATAAATCTGCCAACAGTTAATATTCTTGTTTTTGCGACCGGCTGTATTAGAATTGTAACGTTTTTGATCGATTTCTTACACATCATCTATAAACTCTTCTTCCATTCCCGGAGAACTGCGTACTGGTAATACCTGACTTGTTCTTAGCAATTCTTCTGTGAAACGTATGCCCGGGAAATGGTGATTTTGTTTGTCTTGTATTATGTTCTGGATGATCAAATGACTTTTTTTATTTTGTTCGGTAATTCATAACCATAGTTTCCAAGCTGTTGCTAAGAAAAATGAAATTGCTGACACTTTCTTCCCATGACTGCTTCGGAGCTACCTTAAGGAACCGCTCTTCTTCGCTCCTGCTGTGGCCTTCCATCTCAGCTGAGGAGGCTTTCTCGCTGGAGTGGCCCAACCTAGATTTGCCCTTGTATGCTGGCTCGTCACTCTTTGCACTGGCTTCAGTTTTTTTAGCATATGAGGATGCTTGCCCCCATTGGCTGCCTTTCTATCTCGTTGGATTGACCCTTGGAATTGACCAGATTGCAGATCTGTTTTGCGGTGCCATTGACTGAGGCACAATCCATTAGTATAATGGAAGTAAAGAAGTTTTAAGATTAGATTAGATTTCTAAACTCAGATGGGGAGTTGCAGCCGGAGTGGCCCACCTGGATCCAGTCTTCTACTCCTGTTCTTGGTTCTTTGCACTGGCTTTTTAAACAGTGATGGGGAGTCGTGGCCTAAGTGGCCGACCCTGGATCTTCCCTGCATGTCTGCTCTATTCTTTGCACTGGCTTTCTAAACTCAGACTGGGGGGTTGTAGCCTGAGTGGGCCGCCCCCATGGAACCGATCTTGGTTTAAACAATGGATGTTGCGCTGTGTTGTGTCAAACAACGGAGGCTGTGTTGTGCTGTGTAGGCAGTTGAAATCTGGCCGGGATCTCGTGATGTATTTTGTTTTGCTAAACAGGGGTAGCAGTATTGTGCATTGTGTTCTAATAAAAACTAGTTTTTATCTGTTTTTGTAACTTTAAGCAGTGCTTGTTTAGTTGTTTAGAAATGGCTTACTCGCTGTAGCCTGGCTTCTGGTTTCTCTGACCCGTTGGATTTTGACTGGATTTTTCCGATGGATTATGGTTTTTGACTCTGGTTTCACTCAAAGTGACCATCATTTGATGCTTTTTTGTGGATTGTGATTAAGGTGCTGTAGAAGTCATTAGAATAGATTAAGAAGTCATTAGATTAGATTAAGAAGTCTAGATTAGATTATGTAGTCATTAGATTAAGAAGTCATTAGATTAGATTAAGAAGTCATTAGACTAGATTAAAAAAATCATTAGATTAGATTAAGAAGTCATTAGATTAGATTAAGAAGTCATTAGATTAGATCAAGATGTCATTAGATTGAATGTGTTCTGTTACAAAGTTGTGCTGTGTTGTATATTGAAAGCAACAGTTGTTTTGTGTTACTGTTGTCCTTGTGTTGCTATTTTTATAAATTTCATTCACTTGCTTTGCTTAATAATCCTGGATATGATGTGATGTGAAAATGGTGTTGAACTGTATTATTATCCCAGTCTTATTTTTACTACTTCATCTCTTCTGTTTAGTCACCATTTTGAAATGGCTGATAAAAGGCTGAGCAGTCGTGCCTTGCGTGCTTGCTAAGGAATCCCTGTAAAAATTTCCTAAAGAAATTCATTGGAGCATGGAGCATCGAATAATAGGTACAAATTTGAAAGACTTCTGCCAGGGTCATGTTATTTATAACTTGTTTTCTTGCTGATCTGTCTGATCTGAATCCTGAGACTTATTGACTAGCGAAATGATAACGGAAATACCGTACCAATGATTATGCGTGTTGCTAGGTGAGTGACTAAAGGTGAGATGACAATAAAATTTGGTGTTCCTAACGTTACCGACATGTACATACAAGCTAGACTGCGATGCAGTGGTGCGCATTGCGTGGCAAGGCCGTAAATATTGTCTTGTCTTCAACCGCCCTCGAGTCAAGGATTGGCTGCACCATGGACAATTTTGTGCCATCCGCTTCTTTTTTGTCTCCTGTAATGACTGGTCGAATGATAATTCAGTCCATGACTTGGTGTTGTCCATCCATGCCATCTTGGGTCTTCCCTGAGCTCAGAATCCAGGCGTTGTGCCTTGGATGATCTCTTTCTCTAGGCAGTCTCCACTCTTCTGTAGCTCTTCTGTATATATTACTACCCCAGAAGTTCGAGCGCTAGACTACTTGTTGGCCATCGGAGTATTCAGATAAGAGCATCCTGTTAGGCAATGTAGAGAGGCAGCAAATGGGTGTGAGGTGTTAGTGACCTCATTTTCTTGGCCTCTGCATTTAAGGGGAGGTGGCCGGTGTTTTCCATCGCTGCCTGATTTTAGCACCAACGGTGTGCTGTTGGTGTACTCATTTTATAGCTGAGTTCACTAGGGATGCTAATGAAACAGAAGCATCGTGAAATGTCTTTCTGTCCTGGCAGAGATTTGAACCCATGCTCTCTGGGTTGACAGTCCACCATGATAACCACTCGATTGTCGAGCACACCGTGGCATTTGTGTGCTTATGAAAATAGTGTCTGCTTAGAGCAGACACTAAGTAGTATTATTATTTCTGCATTTATTAAATGCCACTTTCTAATGGCTGAGCCTGTCAGTCAGTGGAACCAAGCATTTGTGAGTGAAGGACTTGCTCAAGATCCCTACACAGTAATGGTTGAATTAGTTGAAACAAATTTTCACTGGGTCGGCAAGTAGGATCAAACGTTGTTTTCGGTGTTAAAAAAGCAAGCCACTCGATGCACGCTGCTTGCACGCGTTCTACTTTAATGTCAGAAGGTGGCAAGGGTCGCATCTTACAAACAGGTGACGGAACTTATAGCAGACTTTAAAAACGATAAAAATAGCTGTTCTTCGAAATCGCTGATATTGAATGGAATGGAAGTCGTACTTGTCAAGGATCTTGAGTGAGGATGCTGATGCGAGGAGTGATTTTTTATTCTAGCATATGGCAGCAAATTCTTTTTGAAGAAAGTGTGGGACATGCTGCCCGGCACTGAATTTCTGAGTAAAAGGTGCTCAGTTTTAAGTCTATAGTGGTGTGAGTAGTTGCATTTTGATCCTTGGAAGAATTTAGAAACATCCTCTGTTGAAGAAACTTGTGTGAAGTTTTATCACATTTCGAAACTGAGTCATTTCCAAAAATACTGTTCACGATAAAATTTCCGTATTCGGTATGGTAGAATTTAGTATGCATTTTTGATAAAATGTTTACTGAGAACACCAAGTGATAAGCAATAGCTTATGAACAATAGGTTATTAACAAGAGATTATAAGCAACAGGTTGTAAACATTGGGTTTATGAACAATAAATTATGAACAGTAGGTTATAAACATTAGGTGTAAACAGTGGGTTAGAAACAATAGGTAATCGTAATCGTAAACTCGGCATTTTTAAGGCGCTACTTTAAAGCTAAACGCAGGGCACCAGCTTATTCGTGAGCACTGCATCAAGTCAGAGGTTGTCCAAAGATGCCATGTGAAGAACCAAGTCCAGTTGCCAGAAGAACCAAGTCCAGTTGCCAGAAGAACCAAGTCCGGTTGCCAGAAGAACCAAGTCCAATTACGAGAAACAATAGGTTTAGAAACGGTATATTATCAGCACTTGGTTATAGCAGTATAACATAACAACACTAGAGCTGTGTACCAGTAAACATTTGTAAGACAAGTCTAGACAAACACGACCCTGCAAGAGAAACCAAGGCCCACTAAATGGAGTGCCAGCCACACACGGACAAAACTGAGCATTCATTGCTTTGTCAGTTTGTCTATGACTCAAGTTGTCCTCAGATGTTGAAGTACTTGCCAGGTTTAAAAATGCAGAAATACTGCTGGATATATATACTTCAGGAATTATTACAGTTTTATTCGGCTCACATCAGTTCTGAGTTCAAATGAGGTCAGTTACCAAGGGATCGGTCAGCACAGTACACCAGTCTGTGAATCGTAAAACTTTTCAAGAAGTCAGTTGAAGTGTACTATAAAATGCATGCAATGTGTGATAAAATTATTATTACTTTGGCATTTATGCTCTTGACAGTTTAACTCTATTCATACTAATCATGAAGTTAATTTACAGTCTTTTAGTTGATTAATTGTAGTTGTAAATTGTGGTTGTAAATTATAGTAGTAAATTGTGGTTTTTAAAATTAGCCTTGTTGTGATAAAGGCTACTGAAGAAAATTAACCGAATCCTTCGACTTGGCAGAACTGGGATAGAGGTGGAAATCCTGTTACAGAAGCCGACGGAAAACATGATGTGCTAAAATATTTTCTTTTAAAAATTATAATTGGTGAATGCAAGTGCTAATTAGCTTCTTGGATTCAGTTGAGCAGCATACTGAACTACGTGGAAAATCATGTTATTTCACCAGACATTTGCGCACTGATTCATGCGTTGCAGAAAAACGACCTGCCAAAACATATCCTATGTGCGGGGTAGGTTATGTACTGCGTGCTAAAAGGGTAAAGTTTACAGTCTATGTGGTTAAAAACTGTGTTGCTTGCCCGGCTGAGACTGTCTCTCGTGTTAACACCTGGTGCTATAGATAATACTGGTAGACAAACATACACTGATGCAGACGTATTATTCTCCACAGAATATTTGCACATGGCTTTCGCAAACATTTTATGACATACAAGCTAGCTTCTGGTGTATCTTGTTGATTGTTGCGTTGGCAATAATTGACCCCAGAACTGACCTCATTTGACCCCAGAACTGAACCCCAAATTGACCTCGTTTAAGGTAGTTCAAGCGGCCCCTTTTGACCACAGAATTGCGTTCTGTTTACAGTTAAATTGAGCCGCATTTGACCCCAGAACTGACCTCATTTGGCCCCAGAACTGAACTGAACGTGATTGACCCCAAATTGACCTCGTTTAAGGTAGTTCAAGCGGCCCCTTTTGACCAAGGAATTGCGTTCTGTTTACAGTTAAAGTTGAGCCGCATTTGACCCCAGAACTGACCTCATTTGGCCCCAGAACTGAACGTAGTTGACCCTAAAACTGACCCTGGTTACGTGTACCTGTAGAAGTTGCCGCTGTTGACTATTGAATTGCGCATTCCGTTTACAGCTAAAGTTAATTTTAGGATTGACCTCAGCCTGCCCTTAAACTGACGTGTGCCTTGCATATCTCTGGCCTTAATTGGCTATTTAGACTGATCTCGCTTCAAGCTGGAACTGACCTCACCTGACCTTAGTTTGCCCTTGTAGAAAGTGGCAAGGTTAGAGGTGGAAACACTGGCATTGGCCTTTATCTCATGGTCTCGGTTCATTACAACCTGAACTGACGAGGTGGATTAGCCAACCTTATCATGTTACGTTCAGCTTTTACTGCTCGCTGTTCTAGTTTCCTCTGGTGTTTTTCCTATGTTTTCTCGTAGTTTAACCCAAATCGGCCTCATATTTGTTGCCGTCTGTTAGTCGAAATTCTGATGTCTGTTTACTCGAATGCTTGTGGTCCGATTGTTACCATTTTGCTGTCTGTCCTGACTGGTTTCTGAAAGACCCTGCCTAGGTTTTTGCTTAGTAATCTTGCAGCATTTTCGGCCTGGCTGGCGTCCTGATAACCGTAATTTGCGAACCGTCCTAATACGTTCTTTTATCGCCTTTGCGGGGTTTGTGTACAGGTGGCCCCATTGTTTTCGTTGGGCCATTTTTCTCATAAATTTGCACAGTGGGGTTTGCTGGGGCGTTTACGTGGGGCGAGTTCACTCTACCAGTCGAACTTGGATACGAGGCCGTTTGCGAGCGCGTGCGTGCGTGCGTGCGTGTGTGTGTGTGTGCGAGAGAGGAGAGAGAGAGAGAGAGAGAGAGAGAGAGAGAGAGAGAGAGATTGGCTGCCCTACTTTTGCCTGATTTTATGGGCCTGTTTGTTGCACATCACGCCGTGGGGCCGCCATCTAAAAAGTGTGACTCGCCTAGCTGTCACTGCCTGTTTTTACGACCTGTTTGTTCCACTTTGCCTCCAGAGCGCTTGAGCCTTAAGTGTCTTCTGGCTTTATCGATGGCTTTACTTCAGTTCCATTTAACTGTTCGTCGCAGAGGCCGCCTAGCGAGCAGCTCGGAAAACAAACCCACATAAACACAAGAGTATCTTGCAGTCAGGGCAAGGTTGAATTTCCAAAGATTGTCGTAGTCTGCGCTGGCCATTGTTCGTTCACGTCGTCATCATAAGTCTTGTGATAAATATAGTCAGGAGATGTGTTTTGTTTTCGTGTTTGCCAGAAATTTCCTTACGAAGTAAGTTACTGTCGTGAGTTTGAAAAATAGTGTGGAAAAGATGAGCTTAGGTGATCAGAGGCCTAGATACAAAGGACGTTAAATCACTGAGTAAGATTTGCCGAAATTATCTTGCAGTTACTATATTGTCTCATTAAATGATCAACAGAAGCGTTTACAGGGTTATGAAATTGTTAGAAATTGTGTGTTTGAAGATAGGTTCAGTGTGTTGTAGGATGCCTTGTAGACTGAATACAAGAATTGTATGAATTTGCTGGAATAATATTGGAATTTGACAGAAATATTGTGGGATTGCCAAGATTCGTATTCTCAGTTAAAGTGTTGAGGTGTTATTGATCCAAGTGTGATCCAAGAATGATGATCCACAACAAATGTGATTTATTTCAATTAGCAGTTTCTTCTGGTTGCTTTTGAGTTTATATTTGGAGAACGGTGAAATTGGGCTGTGATTTCTCGTTGAGTGAAATGCGAACATTAGTGCGGAAAACAGAAACGCTGTTCATTCAGCAATAGATGTCTCGATTTTGTGGGCCGAGCAGTTTCTCGTAGCAGTCTTATCGTTGCCTACCATTTTGTTTATGTTCTGGGGATTTCCGTGCTATTTTCAGATGATTTGCTGACCGACATATTAAGCACGACTCTCCATTCTACGCCGGTTAAAACCAGAATAGGAGTAAATAGCCTGCACCTGCGGGATAACAAAAGGTTGCGTTATCCTGTGCATACCGACTCTCGGTAACTAACTATCTGCGATCAATATGGACCAGGCCTAATTTTAGATTTATAGGTTATTGCTGCAAATGAGTGTATGTAGCGTTGAACAACCGTGTCTCAAGTCTTTACCACTTCACTGATTATGGTGTGCTGTTAGGGGTGGGACTATGGCAGCGGGTACTTCCTGCAGTCCTGTGTGTCACGAGTCACGTAGGGCTTTACGTTTTCGAAGGGTAACTCTAGATTGATGCGGACTAATTGGTTGTTTGCTGTACTTTCCGCAAAGAAAATCTAGAAACAGCCGACACAGATCTGGTCTTTATG
Organism: Norana najaformis; assembly: GCA_964023275.1. Lineage (NCBI taxonomy): Eukaryota > Metazoa > Annelida > Clitellata > Crassiclitellata > Hormogastridae > Norana > Norana najaformis. The sequence goes on from OZ029924.1 coordinate 22,153,374, forward strand.
TTTGCAGACATCAACAGTGTGGTAGTAATGACGATTTCTAAGGTCAGGAGGCTAAAGTGGAATGGAAGGTGATGTCTGTGCAGACAGACTACTTAATATCGCCGTGTTAATTTATGGAGTGATCGGTGAACAGTATCACGATGCAGACGTCGGTTAAGCAGGTGTGAAAAGGAGAAAGTTAAATGCCATGCCAGTGTCTCCTGGAATGAAAGCCATTTGTTCATGCATTTGTCCAAGCCGTTATCAATCCGTTTTGGCCGTTGTCCGACCCATTCAAGATGTAGTCCAAGCACTGTTGATGTTGTTAAAGGCGTTGCCCAAGCCGATGTTCAACCCTTTTAGGCCGTTTTCCAAGCCATTATTCAACCCTTTTAGGCCGTTGTCAAAGCCATTCAACCCTTTTAGGCCGTTGTCAGAGCCGTTATTCAATCCTTTTAGGCTGTTGTCAAAGCCGTTATTTAACCATTTTAGATTGTTGTCCATGCCGTTGTTCAACCCATTTAGGCCGTTGTCCAACCCTTCAAGATGCAGTACAAAGTAAAAAAGATCCAGTAGAGCCGGTGTCCAGACTGTTGTTTTTGTTAAGGCAGTTGTTATGCATGTATGCAGCTGTTGTGACGGTCGGACTAGAGGGACTGGGGATTTCCCGTGTGCGTGGCAGTAAATCAATAGCGCGCATGTCAGTCGTTGAGCTTGTTTTGCTTGATGCCACTCCTAGTTCCAAGCTAGGAGTGGCATCATAGAAAACAGCTGACCAGCGCATATCGTTGGTCATCGACCCAGTTCTGTCCTACTTATCGGCCAGTGTGGACAACGTCTGTTTTTGTTTGTTGACATCACCAGCAGCAGCAGCAGCAGCAGCGCCATCTGCTCCAAGAGTCATTGCTCTTGGGGAAGGGGAATGACGGCGAGTCTCGACTCACGTCAGAGTAATTAATGACCACTTGTGGCAGGGAGGAAGGGTGGAGGATGGAAAGAGGTGGAGAGATGGGATTGAAGGGAGACTGCTGGTGGAAAGAGGATACAGGATAAATTTTTCTAGTCATCTGGTAGATATGTAGAATTTTGAACTTGAGATTGTGAAATTTGCAAGAGTGCTTTAGAAGAGTTGGAAATACATAAGTTCAAGCAGTTGAGATGATTTTGGACAGACGGTTAACTTGGAAAAGCCAACTTCTTGCAGTAGAGCTATAATAAGTTATAAGCAACAATAGGTTATTAACAAGAGATTATGAACAACAGGTTGTAAACATTGGGTTATAAACAGTAGGTTATAAACATTGGGTTACGAACAGTAGGTTATAAACAGTTAGTTATAAACAGTAGGTTATAAACATTGGGTTATGAACAGTAGGTTATAAACATTGGGTTATGAACAGTAGGTTATAAACAGTTAGTTATAAACAGTGGGTTGAAAACAGCAAGAGATGAATGTATGACTTGTTTGATGAACTAAATCTGGCCTTTTCAGACATGGTCCGTTACTGTAGTAAACACAGTGGTCAGTTTTTAGGTGACACGTGACATGAAGTCTTTGTTATTGTCATTTTGAGTTTGATCACCTGCCACCTGATATCAAAGATTAAATTTCGCATTAATATTTTGCTTCATGCTAGCACCTTTGAAGATGCATAAAAGGCACAATTAAAGTATCCACATGCATACATGAAGAGTTTCTGATTGCATTTCAGGCAGGTATTCTTATGAAAAAGGCTGCTTGTGTCATCGCTCGTTCTGCAGTTATAAATTTGCCAAAGCAGGCTGTTTGAAAACTTGAGCACTCTTTATAATCTGTAAGACTGTCACCGGATTTTGTTGGAGACATAAAGTTCGGCTGCTCTGATAACTGCTGGTCCTTTTAAGGCAATAGGTGCAATTTGTAACCTCAGCTGTGCCGATAAAATTATTCTGTTGCCCAACGTCCCATAACTTTGATCAGCTGTGCTCGGAAATACTTGGTTTCCTTAAAACATCGGTAGGCAAGTGTTTTGAGGTTGCGCTACAGATTACAGTGGGTTTTTATGCATTGGTTGATTCTGAAAAGAAACGGGATTTTGGTTTTATTTGTGTCAGGTCAGGGTGTTTAGTTTTGTTTGGATTTACATGTACCGAACTGGATTTTCTACTTTCCGATAGAATCATTCGGTCTTGTTAACTTGATATGCAGTCGTCTAAAACTCTAAGTGGATGTAGACCTTGTAGGTAAGTAAATGTACAGCAGTGACTTAAGCTGTGATATAATCAGTCTGTATTGCACCAAGCACAAAAAATAAAATAAAATAAGTAAAAAATACAGACACGTTGCTTTCGTCAAGGCCGCAGGGCTGCATGTAACATAGCAACATAATAATTTATGATCTTTTGTGATGGTTGCAAACAAATAAATCATGATAATTAGTGCAGTCTTGTGTCGATGGGTGAGGTTATAGTTAAGTGGTATGTTTGTGTTGCCGAAAGGTTAAGGGGGCTGTAGATCAGTTCCTAGCTAGGGACAAAAGTTTCTATCCATGTTCTTCTGTCTGGGAAGGGAACAGGAAAGCTTTTCTTAGATAAGGGATGGAGCCGGCATTTGAAGCTGAAAGGGTGACCAAGTGCGAAGTAATTGCTTCTGTTGGACGGTGAGACAACCGCGTGCCATCGGCGGCGGATCACATCGCCCATCGTCGTTTCCTCATCCTCGACGCTACGTGCTTCAGGAAATTCGGGACTTCAGAACATGCCATCGTCTTTTAACTCTAGTTGGGAATCTGTTGGTATGGCTTTGCGTGTCTGCGCGAGCTTGCCATTGGTGACTCTTCTAGTTGTCTGAGCTATGTTCACGTACAGGATACTATTCTGTTTTAATGACACTTAACAGCATTAGTGACTTTTAACATCAAGTCTAGCGCAGTGAGCACCACTGATTCTTAGATTGGCGCTATACAAATTTCTGATTCTGATTCTAGGGTTGCCCTCTGGTTGGACTTCAGAACTACCGTGGAAATGGGGTGATTCTGATGTCAAGTGAGGTGAAGAGACCAGCAGAGGGCCCTGGGGCCTAGTATGCGATGAGCATGTGGCTGCAGTCAGTGAATAACACCACGTAACAGTCACGTGTTGCGCCTTTGAGTGTAAACACACACAGTTTGGCCATCTTGGCATTTGTACCATTTTGGAATGTCTAGATCTAGTTATGCCGTAGCGCCTTTGTGAGGTTCTTAGAACACGCCATATAAGTTCTTGGATACATGCATACATACATACATACATAAATACATACATACATACATACATACATGTTTACATGCATACATACATACATACATGTTTACATGCATACATACATACATACATACATACATGTTTACATGCATACATACATACATGTTTACATGCATACATACATACATACATGTGTACATGCATACATACATTCATACATACATAAATACATACATAAATACATACATAAATAACTACATGTACAGCGCCCTTTATTCGGACTCTGGCGTACTACGGGGCTCTATAAATCATATCATTATTATTATTATAATTATTATTATTATTATTATTATTATTATTATCTGTAGGTCTTGTGCTTGATGTGGAAGATGCTGATTAAACAAACTAGTTCATGATGATAAACAAAATTCACAACAGATCTCTTCTTAAAGTGTCAAATGTTTTGACGTATAAAATCACGTCAGCACTTTGACAGCTATTTCTGTTTTTCAACTACTGCCGTTACGTGACGTATCTGTGTGTTACACGAGTCGTCCAACCATCTCGTCATGTTACAGCAAGTCATATCATGTAACCTAATTGCTGAGCTTCTGATGGAGCGGCTAAACTGTTATTATAGGGTTTTGTTTTTCTTTGTTGATTTTCAGGCCTGGCAGAAAGCAAGACATGTTGAACGGTCATTTCATCTAGATGGATTCGTTTCCTAACATTATGACCACGTCTGGTGGAGCACAGAGCTCAGTCATTCAGCGATGGGCAATATAACCGGTGCACTTATCGAAAATGCTTTTCAGCCGCAAAACGATCCAGAGTCAACACTCGACGTGGAAGAGGAGATAAAGAAGATCGCCCGAGATTCGTCCAACCGCGAACTGTACCGTCTGCTGCACGCAAAGATGGAGCGGAGCACCTTCGATGGCGGATCGCCCAACCGTACAGCGACTGCGAACTCTGATGGTGACTGTGATGGCTCTGGAGGAGAAGTAGGAGGAGGAGCAAAAAAGTGGGAAGCAGTGAGGAGACTGTCGGCTGAGGACCAGTCTTCCATGCGGCGCAGTTCCATCTCATCCGGTGGACGAGGTCCTGCTCCGCTGGGTGTGGAAAATTCACCATATTCTGCTGAATGTAGTGGCAAAAGTGTGGACGATAAGAGCGGAAGTCAAGCGAGTTCAAAGCCTTCTGGTGACCAGGATGGAGGGCGGGAGGTGCCTCGAATGGCATTCAAGAAGAAAATCCTAAAAAGCTACTGCACTGAAAACGAGGACAGTGCTGCCAAAACGGAGCCCTCTGCCGCCATTCCTGAAGGGGAGAAAACTGTTGGCAAAAAGGATGATGTCTGTCCTGAAATGAATGCCAAAGATGCGTCAAATGTGCTTGAGAGCAGGTCGTCGTCATCCGAGGCCAAGACAGAATTGTTCGGCGATAGCGAAGGAAAGCCGCGCACGAAGCTGATGAACATTAACACTTGCATTGAGGTGATAGTTATGAACGAACTACAGAAATTAGACTCGGTGCCGGACGACCTGCCAAGTGGCAAACAGATGCCTTTATTTGCCACGCTCAACTCTTCAAACATCCGGGCCTGTGAAAGCCGGGCAAGTGATGTTGCTGGGACCAACGCTGGTAATAACAGAAGCTCGATCAAGCCCGCTTGGCTCTCGAGAAATGAACCAGGCAGTCATGCCGTTGAAGCGGAGTTAAAAAGAGAAAAATGGCCACAGTACATGAATGTGGATGCAGCCCCTGGCAGAGCGTCCTCAGAAGTTTCCCCACAGCAGTCGTCTAGGAAGTTGGACTTCGGAACCCCAGGTGGAAGTACGCACTGTGTACCTTCGTCTGCCTACCGAGGCAGTAGCTACCCGTGTGAAGCAAGTTTGGCTCAGGACTTGCCCAGAATCTACACGTCGTCGAATGATAGCTCTCTCCGGAATGTCAGGCAGACGAATCAGTTGAGAGAAGTTGGGGCCGAAGTCCCTATGTCCCATGGTCCAGTCGTTAAGTATTCGCCGTCAAGTGTTTGGGGCCGTGACAGTTCACTGGCCCAGTCGTCGCCTCATGTCATGATGGCGGGTGATTCTGGTTTCAGGGTTATGCCATCAGGGCAGATGTCATCAATGCCGATGTTGGATAACCGACGAAAAACGGAAAGAGAACCGGAGCCAACCAAATATCAGCGAACAGAGTTTATGCCCTATCCTGGTCACCCACCGTACCACAACATTTCCAGCGCGGCTGAACACCACTCGGCCTATCAGAGCTGTCCACCGATGTTGCAAGAAAAACTTCACACTTCTGAAGCTTCCTCATACGGTTATCCAATGAAGAATTCACGAGAACAGTTTGATTCTTCATTTGGAAACCAGCCGGACAGCCTTCAACCTCCAGTTGCCAACTACCTTAAGCATTCCCCAAAGAATTCTCCCATCCTTGCATATGAAAAAGGTAGTGGACGAACTCTAGGACCCGAGCCACAGTATCATCGGTCTGAACTCTTGAAGGCTCAGCCGGGAAGTCTGATGTCGGGATCAGCTAGGCACTACAGGATGGCAACAGAGCCACTGCCACAAGCACCACCACAAGTCTGCTGTCGTAATGAAAGACAGACGAGAGGTGAGTTTCAGATGGACAAGAAGGTCTATCCTCCCCAGAGTATACCAGAGGACTTTGACATGGAGAGACGTATCAAGCGCGCCTCAAACAACAGCCGAGAGATCGGAAATATTTCTGTTGGAGCAGACCAGCTAATTCATCGATCGTTTTCCGTCTCATATACGCCGAGAGTTCGCGAAGGCGTGGATAAAGTGCACTCCCTACATTTGGAGGAAACGCCTTTGGATTTGACGGTGAAGAAGGAATTTGCTGATGCCCACCATTCATCTGTTTACCTCCTATCATCAGGTGCGAAACAACAGCAGGCGGACTGGGATGTAGCAAGAGGACTTGGATACAGACCATCTTACCCTGGCGAAGAGGATCCACCTCATGCTCGGCTCGTGAACCGACCCGCTGCGCAGAAAGGCCCAGATTTTACCGTCCAGGAAATGCAGAGACGGGAAGTGATGGATGTTCGTTACATGTACGAAAAGGTGCCTCCTGGTCTGCAGGTGTTGCCACCGGAGTCCGACAATGGTAGAATGGTTCCAACGCCTGTCAATGAGAGGAACCTGGCAATGAGAACGTCCGTCATTGCTTCACACCCGTTTGACGACAGTTCGGCAAGTCTGGCGCCGCCTCCACATCTGACAATGCAGCATCTGTCAGAGGCATTGACAAAGAGCTCACTGCATCCGATGGGACCCTGGAAACAGGCTCCGTATGGAGAAATGGCTCCGCGCAGCCGAGCTCACACGCTGGACTCGGAGATGTCCTCGCGACTGACGATCGACGCCGCAAGTCGACATGAAAGACAGAGACCACGGGTACACAACTTGAGCAACAGTGAACTGTTGCATCTCGCCACGACCTCGCCTACCATTCCACATCTGTCGCCAGTTCAGCCTTTGGTTTCCACTGCCAGCTCTCAGGCGCCGGGAAGCCGGAGAGGTCCAGGACCAAGTCTTCTTGGGAGTCACTCGCCGAGCGACATTCTCCACCTCCAGTGCAAAGTCTGTGGCTCCACGTACGGAAGCCTGCGAAGCTTCCGCATGCACTTTGCAAAGGTGCATGGCCTTGAGCCACTGCCAGAGCACTGCAACATTTCCACGATATCTGGGACCAAGAACGCCATGTCCAAAGTTCCAATGGAAGACAGTGAACCGCCAGCTTTGCAGAGGGAGACCATGCCAACAGATGTGGCATCTATGGGAAAAACCCGCAGTGGCTTCGATTCATTCGGGAGCGCTACTCTGCCCACGAAGCATGATATTGTAAGAGTTGAACCTCCTCCAGCAAATACTCGAACCAAACAGGTCGCAGAAGTCTATCCGATGCCAGCAAGGGCATCACGTGGTCTCTCGCCCCAGCTTAAAAGTGATGTCCAGGGTGCTTCAGCACGGCGACCGGAACTGACTGAATCGCACATGGAACAGAATGACAGCCAGACAAAACCTGTTAGTGATGCGAAAAACAGCGGTCACCTTGTCAGCTGTGACCTGGGAATCTTCCGTAGTCGCAACTGCTACAGTGACTTGGGCTGCGATCGTGACACCGACTGCCCAGAATGCCTGGACGGGTTTAAGGACATATCGGACTGGAAAATGCACATCTCAACTCACATGATGCGCTCCTGCACGTGCAAGGCATGTAATCTGAGTTTTACACATTCGGGGGCCCTGAAGAAACACCTGCATGCAGTTCATTCACACATCGAAAAAGTAGAAGTTGAGTATCGGTGCTTGTTTTGTCGGGAGGCATTTTCCGATGAAAAGGTTCTTTTCTACCACACTCAGGAGCACGAAAAGAGGTACTCTAGACTGGACAATTCTAGAAGGGATAGCATTTCGTCAGTGAGTTTCAAGCCACCCGGTGGAGCCGTAGATTCCGACTGCATCCAGATGGCTGTTCCCGACACCACCTGCTTGGACGATGTCCGACCAACATCAGACTTCGGTGGCGAGAGCTCTTCAAACGTCAGCCCGAGCTCCTTTCCGAGCGCAGAGTCCAAGGGAAGCGGAGGCTATGACTCAAAGTTACTGAACGACCCAGCATCTGGCCAGTTGCACTTGGACGGTGAGACTGTTGGACAGAAAACGGAAGATGCCGGCACAGACGAAGGCAAGGTACTGAAGACTGCAGAATCCAAGCTTAGCTACAAACACCGAGCAATGCTTCGTGGCTCGGACGGCTCTCGTTCCGATCTCGGTCACAGTTCTGAGCAGTCGCGGTCGGACGCTGTGTCTCAACCATTCTACAGAAGTCCTGGAACCCAGCATGGATTTCGGAATGACGATGGTGAGCTGTCAGCTGAGGGCAAGCCAGAGACAAAGCCTTCGTTTGAAATTGGTGAAGATTGCAGAGATTTTAAACCCAAAACTACCCCGAAGGTCGCTCATGAGGAGTCCAGTACTTTTGTGTCAAAGAAACAAGCTTTCCTGAAACGATTTCAGAGCAGGGAGGATCGCAGCTCTGCTGAGACTGACCCTAATGTTCCCACGGACAAACTGAGCCCAGTTTCGAGCGGAGCAGTGTCGACAAGTAGATCCAGTAGTGGATCTGGCGCGGAAAAGCCAGAAGGTTCACAGCCAATGCACCTGAGGGATTTGTTTTCAATGATGGGTCACCAGGTGGAAAAAAGCATCCGTGGAATTCCCGAATTACCTCAGCTCGGCTCCTTCGTTTCCACCACCAGATCGCGCTGTGTTCGAGATGTCTGCGACGAAATCATTGCCCTGTCCTTCCGCGATGAAAACGGTCCCCGGGAACCAGCGGCTGGAAATTCCGTGCTGGACAAGTTGGACGTAAATGCAAAGGCTAAAGTATCAGAACAGTTGAAGAATTTGGTTAATTCTGATCACGAAAGCCGGCCAGAACTTCCTTGTGCTCGAACGAATATGGAGAGTGTTTACGGGAGCTGGACCCGTAGCCCGTGTTCTAGCCGCGACAGCTGTCACTCACTCGAGATTGACGAATCGGGGTTCAACAGAGATTCGACAGAAGGTGACGGTGCCCGGCGCGACAGCACCGATTCGGAGCCGCGTTCCCGCTATGGCGAACCCGTCGGGTCTACATCTCCGAGGCAGGAGTACAGCAGAAGAGAGTCGACGGACACGGCAGAAGATGGGAAATACGAGGGCGAAGGAAATGCCAAGATGTCATTCGGAAGCCGAAGTTACCGAGGCCGCGATGACGAAGGCACAGCTAGGCACCCAGAGACCTTTTCCAGCCGAAGGTCAAGTTCCGAAGGATCGGCGTCAGAGGTTGAAACGAACGCTACTAAAGATGCTGGGTCGCCGTCATCGTCAAAACAGGAGACCAGCGCTGAGGGTGATGATGGAAATTCCTTTTTACCAACACAGGTGATCTCTTCCGATTTAGTTCCAATGGGTGCCTCGAAAAGAAAGCACCCGTCAGATACCGCAAAAGAAACGGATGAAGTCGATGACGAACCTCCTGCGAAAAAGTCAGTTCCCTGATAAAAACTGAGCGCGTGCTATTCGATTCGCCTTGGACAGTAACACCCAACACATCTTGACAGTAGCAGGTTCACGATATCGGTGATCGTATATCTTTGTGGCATGACATTTGTATGTTTGCCAATTCACGCATCACCAGATTACTTTGACTGCTACACGGCTTTTGATCTGTAAACATTTAACTTTAAGCCGTTGGATAAAATTAAGTTCCAGCTCGTTGTGCAGGTGTGCAAGCAGGAAGATTTGGAATTGTTCTGACCATTTCCATTTCATGCATAACTGGCGTTGAAACTGAGGAGGCCTGCTTGACGACACATCAGGAGCCTTTGTTCCCGTCTCCTCCTTAAAGCCGATTTTCCAGAACTGATGTTCAGAAGAGACAGTGATGACTATTGACTAGTGACTTGGCTGTGTTTTTCTATAGTCCGGTGTTTTTTGCTCGAATAGGACTTGCGTGGAGGGTTTACGCAATGCCCAGGTTATTGAAATGGACGAGACTGAACGGTTATTTAAAATCGCACATGTTGCGTCTAATTTTCAGACTTCTATAAAATGACCCATAGTAACTTTCAGTTGCTAGAAACTTTCCGAGGTAATGGTCGTAGGGATAGTGATAAACTGAGCACAGGTGTTTTAGGCATTTGCCGGGCGCTGAGCTTTTTCTCTAGGGGGGGGATGCCGCGGGTGGAAGAGACTCCAAGAACAGAGACACAGACTGAATTAATTATGACTGGTAGTTTATTGTTGAGCAACAGCTCTCGCTGGCCGGGTGCGGGGAATATGACTTATTTAACGATTTAGTGTTGATTGATGCCATTAGGTCTTTTTTCATCGGCGGCTCGCCCTCCATGGCAACCGGCTGAGTTTACGCCGTCTGTAAATTACGCGCCGAACTCTACACGCGTCGAGCTTCAAGGTTGACATGCGCAGTTCATGCGCTGTAGGCCTACTTGCTGCGCTGTTTGGCTGCCTCCTTACGTAACCTTTGCTCTTAGCCGTTCTAAATGAGCGTAACATTGAACTGTAAACTGCTCTTTCATTGCTTCTCCGCGGCCTCGGACTGGACTACTCAGTGGTCTACTAGGTACAGCTGTGGAAATGCGCAGTCGTTCAAAATGTTCCACGGTGTGCAGTTGTACGCTGACTCGTTCTTGAACCAGTTCGTACCGACGCGCACGGGACGGTCCAGTCTTGCCCTTCGGAAATGTAGCCCAATACTCGCGAAAACTGCGCAGTGTTTCGCAGTACGTGCAGTGGGCCTGGCTGCTTGCATGCTGTGCTGGCCATTTGACTCTAGCCGGGTCTTGCAATGGACGGGCGAGTCTAAAACGATGGCGGCCTGAACCGGAATGGGGATACGCCGTGAACTGCCTCACGACGTACAAGCAGACGACCCTGGCGACTATAATTCACGGGTTTTTATGTTGGCCCTGCAGTAATTATTGCTTGGCGCGGTGCCGCGGTCTCGCCAACGTTTGGCTCTCTCTCTCTCTCTTCTGTTGTTGCTCCACACGCCTGCTCGTTCTACATCTATCTTCTCGTCTCTGGGTTGTGTCTTTCGGTCGGGCTCGCTGTGTTCTCTTAAGTTGCTAATAACGTTGCTATGGTAACATTATGCTTATCCGTCGGTGTGTATGTGGGTGTTTGTGTGTGTGTGTTGGATGGAGGTAAATAACTGCGGGGACGGTTAAAAATGGCGGCGGTGATTGAGGAACAAAAACTGCAGCTGACGTCACAAGTGGTCGCTTAAAAATCTCGATACGTCTGTTAACAGTTTGGTTTCTCGTTTAATTGGCGTGGGTTCGTAGAACTCTGTCACCAGTTCCATTCTGGCGAGATTACCCGGCTCTTGGGGGAAGTCCTACTTCTTGCCGCTGACACGCTCTGAGCAACTGGCCTCGTTCTTGGACTAGTACGGTTTGCCAGGGCTAGATGGCTGATTTTTGCCCCGAAAGACGAGACGCTTCAGGCCCGACCGAGTGGAGAAGCTGCCTCTCCGTTCGCCATATTGTTTTGGCAATTTTGCATGCAATGCTACGACAGACGGAGTATTGATTTGTTCCGGTGCCCCGCTTTTGTTACGACCTTTGTATTATTACTGTAAACTATTGAACCGGCGTTGAACAATATAGCCATACGCATAAATCTGCCTGTATATAGGCCCATGCATATGTATACATTATATCAACATGCACACAATTATGTATGCATGCATACGTATGTATATATAATACCGTATATATATATTTATATATATATGCTTACATGTTTGTGTGCATATAATTGTACTTATAATAGGACTAAGTGATACGACATGAATGACAAGCATAGGAAGAAATTTGCTTGGCATTTTTATTAATATTTATTTTAATATATAGAGATATATTATAGAAGTATATTGCACTATGTAAATATGCTGTTTGGTGTCTATATATAAAGATATATATGTATATATATCGTAATATTAGCGTAACAGTCCCTGGCCTTGACAGGTTATTAGTTCAAAACCGTCCAATTAATTTTAGATATATAGACTTCACTGACACATGTGTAACATTGTTTTCTGTTCTTGGGTAGATCTAACTGCAGTTAAGCACCTACGATCAACCTTACTATGTACACGTGCAAGCATATATCTATGTGCATATATGTGATTTTGTATGTACATACCAGTTTGAGATGTCTTGATACAAAATAAATGGTGATTTTCTAGACGTGTGATTAGTTTTTCTGTTGCTGTGTTCTATCTGACGCTCGGCTCCAGTAAGTCATTGCACATATGCATGTTTTTAACATACACTGCACTACACTGACACAGAAACATACACACACACACACACGAGGAAACACACACTGCAATACACATGCCGATACACACAAACACACGTACAGAAATATGCATTAGCAGAAACACGCTCATGCACAGGGATTGTGTTGGTGCTGTTTTATTACAGTGTGAAAAATAATTATGAATAATTATAATTATATACGATAGGCCCTATAAATATATTCTAATACACCTGGACAGCCTAAGACCTACAATACCTTTTCCCTTACAGACAACTGCGTCTCTGATACTTAGTTTGAGCGACTTCATTTTCTCGGCCTCAGTACAGTTGATCGTAGATGTTTACGCGCAGCTAAGTCTACCTAAGAACAGAAAAGATCTGCTGAAAGTGTTACCGCGCAATCAATTTCTAACGACATCTGTTGCGCGGTTTTGGCCCACTAAACCTGTCAAGGCCGTTGCGGTAATAAAATCTATAGGTGTATATTTTACGGCATTTCCATTTTTGTACACGTGCATCCATAAAACAATGTAGGCTAACTCCAGACACTAGTGTGGTCAGAACACTGATAGGCATACACTGCCTCAGTCCACGGTACATTTACTTTTGTAAAAAGGTTTTTTCTAATTGATTAAAAAAAACATTCCCATCAGCATATTGGCCGCAGCGACTGCAAATAATACCTTTCGGAACGTTCCGGCTACTACAGCAACAAGAACAAGAACAATAATAATCCGGAACTTTTATAGCGCTGTCTGTATTTAATGCTCAAGGCATCTGTCGATGGTCGATGCTAAGCAAAGGCGTTGTGCATGCCAAATTTCAGGATAAGTCCGTTCGCGAGCCAAGAAGAAAATCCACGAAGCCACAGAAACAGCCTACGGAGGAAATGAGTCCAGAAAAATGAGTTTCTAATCAACATCTAAAGGCGAACACAGACCTTGCGGAACGAACGTTTGCCGCAAGGGAGGTGTAGCTACAGGGCTGTATGCTGTTTGAAGGTATTAGTTTTTTAGGAGCTGGGGTTGGTCTGCATTGGGTTGTCAGTTGTCGCAGAATCAGGTGGTTCACTGACGTTTGGACGCTCTGTATTTTGCCCAAACTCTTACTATGTAGCCGATGAAAATAGGTCACCGTATAACCTGATTATGTCCGGACATTAAAGTAATTATATATAAATAAATGTATAAATGTGTGTGTCCCTAATTTATCCGTGTAATTCATAATGTAATATTGCGTGGTCATAAATGTTATCCATCCCGGCTAAAAAGATTAATTATACTCCAGATAGACGCAGTCAGCATCATTGTATGGTACTCCTACTATTCTGGTAGGCCTACACATTTTATCGATCTGAATATTCTGAAAATTATTCATATTACAAATTTGTGAATTTATGTATCGTTATAAGCATCATCAACTTTCCTTATCTTTCAGTAGTTATTTTCCAATTTATTTTCAACGCCATACCCACTTCACTAGACCAGACGATAAGTAGGCATACTACGAAAGAAATACCAGGCTATTTTCTATTAAGTGCGTTGGTCCTTCCCTACGGAACAAATTGCTTCACGATGTTCGTCTAATGTGTAGTCTACACTTAGTTTACAAAAACCCATGCTTGTTTACTTGAAAGCAATATCATTTAGTTACGTTTTTTTATTGGGTCAATGCTTAAGTTGTATTTTCTGTTGGCTGTAAAATGTTTTAAATGTTACGGCCCAGTTAGACTATTTTCAATTATTCAGACGTCATTGTACATCGGTATCGTGTTACAGACACTCCATGAAAAGGGAATTTTGTCCTTTTGGGTCTGCCTGTTGCAACCGAAGGCAGAGGCGTTTTGTTTATTGTTATTACGATGTCACTACTGGGTTCAATAAATAAACGAATAAGTGAACGAATGAGTCTGCAATGCACTTGCATACACAAACACATACATAAATGTATACATGTAAGTATAATGCAATATATATATGTATATGTAATGCACTTTAACGATAGGCCTACACGTATTCCCCGATGAAATCGCATGCAGAACATACTGAAACATTTGAGTGTATGCTGGTACTTCTACTGTTACACGCACTTGTGATGTGGGTAGTAATATAGCCGTCTGGTTTTGTTGAGGTCATAAAGTCGTAGTTTCCTTGGGACGTTGGTTCAATTATGCCTGAAAACTGTCGCTGGTTCTTAGAGGCATGTATGATACTGTTGATACACTATAACCGTATGAATACCATGCCTAGCATCGGAATGTAAACCGTATCCAGGACCTGCGGTGCGATTACGCCAGTAGGCTGACGTCCTGGTTTTTCCGGGAATGTCCTGGTTTCTGGTTGTTGATCTGATGTCCTGACAACTTCTGATGCAGTTGAAATGTGTCGCGGGTTTCCAAGTTTAATTATCTTAATTTTAAAATCTATTTCGTCGTATTCGTTCCCTCTATCTATAATCCTCTCCAAGCTTCACTGTTGTAATTCCCTTTTCCTTAACCTTGAATCCACTCAAATTAAGCGTCTTCACCTAATCCAGAAATCACTTGCCCTTGCTGTTACCAGCATCAGTTTGACAAACTGAGGAGTCACCAGAACTTGAAGAACTCGTAGAAGTGTCAAGACTCAAGAGGGCGCCTGCAACTGCCCCTTAGCATATTCGTTAAATGACTTAATATCAGCAAGAAACGATCCTAATCGTAATCGTAATTCCGAGATTTCTACAGCGCCCAACGAAAGCCACGTCGCGGGGACCAGCTTATTCACAGGCGCTCAATCAAAACAATATCGATAGGCAAAAGTGTTCGGTTACAGGTCAAGATCCCAAAGTCAGACGGAGAGACAGCGTGGCAGCTATGGGGGTGGTGTTTTGGGTTGGAGAGGACAGAGAGATGAGACGAAGAAGGGGATCGTCCAACTGCAATCAAGTTCAGCAATTCTTTCACCGCATTCGATCTTCCACTATTCAATTCACAAAATAAACATAATTTTCCACTTAAATAGCTTCAGCGTGTTTGTATGAATGTCTGCGTCCTACAGGTTGCAAGAGTTTTAAAGGTGTCTAAGTTTTATAGGTTGCAAGAGTTTTAAAGGTGTCTAAGTTGTATCGGTTGCAAGAGTTTTAAAGTTGTCTAAGTTGTATAGGTTGCAAGAGTTTTAAAGGTGTCTAAAGCGAGTCGTGCGTTATCCAGTTCTTTAACGACGTCCTATGGCTTGCCCTGGCCTTGCCCTTTTCCATTTGTCCTAAGGTCTGTCGTAATTTTAAAAATAACTGTCCCAGTTTTTCGTAAAAGTTCTGCGCAGCCGACTGTATACTCGTAAACACGATCGTTAGTCGTTTAGTCTGTTCTCGTTACCCTAACCAACTCGATTTAGGGAGCAGCCAACAATTGCGCGTCTGTTGCAAGCTTTCAACCTTGTAGTTGGGCGTTTTTATGGGTGTTTTTCGTATGTAACGGCTACGTGTGTTTATGTGTGTGTGTATGTATGTGTGGGTGTGATTATGTGTGTAACTGTGTGCGTGTGTTTATGTGTGTATGTATGTGTGGGTGTGATTATGTGTGTAAGTCTGTGTGCGTGTGTTTATGTGTGCATGTGTTGATGCGTGTATATCTGTGTGCGTTTGTGTGTGCGTGTGTTTATGTGGTGTATGTGTGCGTGTTTAGGTGTGTATGCCTGTGTGCGTGTGTTTGTGTGTATGTCTGTGTGCGTGTGTTTGTGTGTATGTCTGTGTGCGTGTGTTTATGTATGTCTGTGTGCGTGTGTTCTTCTGTGTCCGCGAATGTGCGCTGCAGAGGACAGGAAGCGATTCCCAGCCATCCAATTCCACTATAGATGAGTGCTTCTGGATTCCGTCGGAGCAAGTGAAATTGTGTTGTACGTTGACTAGCTGGAGCCGGGTTTCCAAGGGACGGTTTTTAGGCACACACTGAACCAGTTCTGGGATGATACACACGGGCGACCGAGATTATCAGCGATGACAGTCACGTATACTTTGCCTATAAACATCTCTTCCGGTAGGCAGATGGGCTTAAAAGCTAACTTCAGAAAACTCTTCTCGTCCAATTTCGAGCTTGAATTGTATTTATAAACTTCTTGAACGTGTTACTAAAAAGACGACCGAAGACACCTTTCTTCAATCGCCTTACTTTTCCCTTTCCAGACAGCATATCGTAATTCCACTCCACTTATCTCTGTCCACAGTGACTTTATCCACCTCATGGAAGCTATAGAAGTTCTACGATTATTATTATTATTATTATTATTATTATTAATTATTGTTATATTATTATTATTATTATATTATTATATTAATTATTATTATTATTATTATTTATTATTATTATTATTATTATTATTATTATTATTATTATTATTATTATTATTATTATTATAAGCCGACTGCATATTTCTAAAGTGCTCAGAGTCAGTCAGTCAGTCTGTCTGTCTTTCTCTCTCTCTCTTTCTCTGTCTGTCTGTCTGTCTGGCTGTCTAACCTTTAATGTATCTGTATGGAGAGACTCCTATTATACCCATCAAATAAAGGCTTGGATAAGAAAAGATGAAAAAACCAGAAATAGATCACGCACAAAATATTCTCGAAAATAAGCGAAGGCCATAACGACAGGCGCATCTAACGAGTGTGGCTATTTACAGCGCAGTCGAAGAAAAGCTCTTCTAGGATGACGGCGACATCTGCGTGGGATGGATGGAAATAAGGTCTGTATTGTCTGTCTCTCTGTTTGTCTGCTTGTCTCCGTTTTCCTCGCTGTCTGTCATTATAGTAAAGTTTTAATACCATGGCTGTCGTTAGTAGTAATAGGATGAGTAAATAGATGGGCAAACTCAGCCCTCCGTCTTTTTTGGAGTTGGTATCGAAGTTGTGAATTTAAAAAGAGCCATGTTTTGGATTGTTGGGGTGGTGTTTGCGCTTCATTCGAGAGATCCTTCTGTCTCTAGAAGATCATACTTCTTAGGAGCTTCTGCAGCTGCATGCATCCAAAGAAGTGTGGTAACCTTTTCAGTTTTGTTGTAAGTCTTCAACACACACACAAGAGGATATAGAGAATATCATCAGAGAGAGAGAGAGAGAGAGAGAGAGAGAGAGAGAGAGAGAGAGAGAGAGAGAGAGAGAGAGAGAGAGAGAGAGAGAAGACTGAAATGGATGGGACATGTAATTCATATGGACAGAGATAGGCGAGCCAATCAAACAAGAAATAGAATCCCTGAAGGGAAACGGAGGACGGGAAGACCAAGGAAGGATGGTCAGAGACGTCCTTGGATGTTTTGAGATATCACGAATAGAGGCAGGAAGACTAGCGGTCGACAGAGATGAATGGAGAAGCTGCGTTGCCCGATGTGCAGACCTGCACAGGAAGGACTAAGTACTAAGTACTACACAAAAAGATACTCGCGTACGCACGCAAACAGATAAACAGAGAGCAAACTGACAAACGAAAGCAAGCTCAGACTTTTATACCTTCTTAAATTTCGTACAAAGACAGCGGGATATATGCATCTAGACATGGCCAACAGGTTGACACACAGACAGACAGACAGACAGACAGACAAGCAGGTAGCCATATATATAGACTGACTGACAGGCAGGCACGTTGTGCATATACATATGGACTAACATACATGGAGGCAGAAAAATAGGCTACACATAGACTGAGAAAAAAACATGCAGACTAAAAGCTAGACAGACAAGACAGCAAGCCAGCCAGCTAAATACACAGAGTACCCAGCGGACAAACTCGCTGTTGGACACATAAAAGAGTCGTCCGTTTTTTGGAAGCAGTAAATTTTCCAGGGAACGTCCACAGGCGAGATCTCGATCCGCTGAAGGCGAACGCAAGGAGGAGGCTAAAGTTCCAAGAAATATCTGGAGGATGTATCTCGGCTATTTTTATCTGCAGCCATTATAGTTTACAGCGCTCCCTATTACTCAACAACGGTGGTTGCTGTAAAGGTGGGCTATCTCTGGCATACGGTTAGGCTGTAGCAGACGTAGGTCTACACTTGACAGCGAAATAGGCGATGCTGCCGGCCTGCATGGTAAAAATGTAAATGTATAGGTTTTATATAGCGACCGTATGGCCTCGACCCCAATCATTTTGTAATGAATTTATCGGGTGAGATGCTTCACCACCGCTGCCCGTTTGAATGGGCGCCACGCCATTTAAGGTCCCCGTGCACGGACCATACTCGGTAGCAGAAACACTAAGCGTAACGTGGTACACGTGGCATGTGCTGGAGTATTTCCGATGACCAGGCCTACACCTACTGGCCCCTTAAAACGATACCGGAATAGGAAGCCACGTGGTGTATAGGAAACTGAAGGAATTCCGATTCCAAATATCAGTTCTAGGTACCAATTTCATCCCTGTGTGCCAGCTTCATCCGTGTATGAATTGAAACACAGGACTGTGTGTGGACAGTATGGATTGGCTGTGCAACTGGGAAGAGGTCGAATGTCTTCTGTCTGTCTTCACTCGTACGAGATGACTTCCGGAACAGGTAATGAGATCTGTGTCACCTTAATTTACTGGACACAGTGTTTTGAAAGCCAAACGAACAAAGCAGTAGGCCTAGACATGTTCAGACAAACTGGTGTTAATTTTGCAATATCTAGCTGCGATCTCATCACCACCTGCATGCGACCTCAGCGGCTCTGCAGATCAATACGCGTCTGCCAAAGTATCAATTACTGTCACGGCAGACGCCGGATGTTTGCCCTCCAAATGGATTACTGTGACCGCCCAACACATTCACAATGGCCTCGAATGCAGACAATTATTTTTGCAGAATAATTGATAGCTGCAATAAATAGCTGCCTTGGTCATGCTTATTACAAGCACTCATGCTTAGAGAGTTAAAGTCTACAACCAAAAATAGTCTGTGGCCACCTGATCTCCAGAATTTCAATATATTATCACTACTTATAAAGCTGCAAGATATTTCAAATCAACACTCTCCTGTCACTCATCATAAATGCCAATTACTCAATAATGTGCCGTAGACCCAAACTGAACATTTTGTTGCGCCGAGCTTGCACCTCGTTTGTTGTGAATTAACTTAAGCACCATTTGGGCCAGCTTAGGCAGCGCTTTTGTGTGGTACTAAATAGGCGCTATAGTACATGTCTAGATAACTTAAAGGGCCTACTAACTTATCGAAGCACTCCACGGAGTGCCTTAATGGACTGTCGTTCGAGAAATTGGTTCGTGCACTCCCGGGAATAACACGACCGTAACGCCCGTTGACCCACCCTGCTGCGAGGTCGCGAGGAGGACTGATTCTAGATAGCGAGAAGAGGTCGTGCAAAACTCGGGGAACGACACGCCCGCATTACTCCTTGTCGAAATTCAGACGGTGGAAGGAGATAACGAAAAAAATGCAGCGGGTCAGTGTTCCTAGGGAAGGGCCAGGACGGCTCATACCCAAAACTTAACGATATCAGCCTTCCCATTTCTCTCAGCTTAAACACAACCTACCCTAATCGTAATCGTAATTCCGAGATTTCTACAGAGCCCAACGAAAGCCGCGCCGCGGGGACCAGCTTATTCACAGGCGCTCAGTCAAAACAAAATGGTTCGTTTCCAGGTCAAGATCCAAAAGTCAGACGGAGAGACAGCGTGGCAGCTACGGCGGGTGGTGTTTGGGGTTGGAGAGGAGAGAGATAAGTGGAAGAAGGGGTGTCAGAATAGGATCTGTGAATGAGGAATGTTTTCAGTTTTGAGCGAAAGGCCGAAGCAGAAATTGCAAGCTGTGGAGCATCGATGAGTTTGTATGATGATACCCTAGCCTCCTCTCCCCTCCTCTCTGGTATCCTGGCAACGGGAGTTAATGGTTCTCGACATGGCATCTTTGGACAACCCCACGGACTTGCCGCAGCCCTCGTGAATAAGCTGGTGTCCTGCGCTAGTTTTTACATAGCGCTTTAGAAATTTCGAGTTTACGATTACGATTAAAAGCCTACAGACGTGACGTGGCTTTCGTTAGGCTCTATAGAAATCTCGGGATTACGATTACACTGGCCAACACATAATTTGTTGCCTCAAATGTTAGAACTGTTTCTGGGTATATTTGACCTGCTGATTCCAGAAAAGGCACCAGTTTTCTCCCAGCAGGTCTAGTTTTCGAGATATAGAACATTATGCCATATACCAGTCCTTGCCTCTGCTCGCCCATAAAACATAAGGCTATAGCTATAATTATGTAGTGCTCAATTTATTATGTGATACACTAAATAAACATAATAATACAAATACTTAAAAGAAAATGGTAGTACCTGAAACTGTACTTATATGATACCAAACAGAACAAGTTTGTTATAAAAATTTCAAGTCATTCGACACCGAAGAAGCTCCTTTTGTACGATTTCCGAGTGTGGCATCTGCCGGAACAACCGCGCATAATATTCCAGCAATAGTCTGCCATCATGTGTGCATCCCATCTTCCTTGATATCGATTTTCCATTGTTTTGATGTCTTGGTGAATCTTTCACCTTGCTCTTCGCTGAAGTCACCAAGATTCTCTGGAAAGCGATCTAAGTGACTGTGGAGATAATAGACTTTAATGCTCATGTTGCAGCCAAGCTTGTTGAAATGAAGAAGCATATCCTCTACTAGTTGTGCATAATTGTCTGCCTTCTTGTTGCCAAGAAAATTTTTAGTTACAAGAACAAAGGAAGACCAGGCACAAGATTCGATTTCATTCATTGATGGTATGAAAAGTGGGTCATTCATAAGTTGCCTGATCTGTGGACCATCGAAGATTCCAGCCTTCAATTTTTCCATTGTAATTCCTGGTAACTTGTGTACTATGTATTCGAAGCATGAACCTTCTTTATTCAAAGCCCTGACAAATTGTTTCATCAGGCCTAGCTTTATATGTAGTGGTGGCAGTATGATCCTATCTCGTGCCACCAAAGATTCCTTGATTACATTTTGAGCTCCAACCACCATGTCTTTCCTCGAAGGCCAATCTTTTTTTGTCCAATGTTCATGCTTGGCTCTACTGTCCCAAAGACACAAAAAGCAGGGATACTTTGTGTAGCCACTTTGTTGACCAAGGAGGAAATTTACCATCTTCAAGTCTACACAAATTACCCATTGATGTTCTTTGTATTTTATCTTTTCCAGTACTAAAGAGATGGCATTGTACTCTTCTTTCATCCTGGTGGAGTGACCGATTGGAATAGAACCAAATTTGTTGCCGTTATTTAAAAGCACACATTTCAGACTACGTTTTGAACTGTCGATAAAAAGACGCCACTCATCTGGGCTGTAATCCGACAGACCAATTTTCTTCAATAAGTTGCTGATGTCATTACAGAATACTAGGTTGTTGTCTTCGGTAAAGAATGGCAGCAAATCCTTTTCTCTGTTTCTATAAATTGTAATTTTCGTTCCAGGCTGAAGTGCATTCTTTTCCTTTAGTCTGGACGCAAACAATTCAGAGGATTCTTTGGAAAGATTTAAGTCCCTGATCAGATCACTCAACTCTTTTTGGTCAAAACGTTCACTGTGTGAAGTTGATTGGAAATCACTGTCACTGCCCCCACTTTCTTCACTTTCGTCATCTTGTCCGATATTGGACATGCAAGTGTCATCGTCTGAGAGCTGAGGTAGTTCGCGAAAAGGTGGAACTGGTACAATATCCGAATGCGGAACAGGTCTCCTGGCTGAAGGTATATCAGGGTGAGACAACTTGTGACGATTATTTCGATTGATGCCTATGATATTAACCATACAAAAGTAACAGTCGTCGAAGTGGTTTATCTGTTCCCTCCAAACCATCGGTACACCAAATTTCAGGCAGCTTCTCTTTCCAATTGTCCAGTGGCGCAATTGTTCAATACAAGTTTTGCATACTGTATGAGGAGCCCATTGCTTATCTTGATCTCCAAGTTTGACACCAAAATAACCTACATATGCTCTTTTTACAAACTCAGAAATCGGTTTCCTGTTTGCTTTTAGTGTGTATTCCCCACAAATGTAGCAGAATATGTCTGGATGGTTAATGCAGCTCCGTCTGGAAGTAGCCATAACCTTAAGGATGTTCGCATCTGAGGAATTAAATGACTAACCTAAAAAATAGTAAGAACATGTAGTTATTTAATGCTCACATTCACAGATTGTTCTTGCGACCAACTCTTAATATGCCCTAAGACGACTGCGGCTGCTCTAGCTTTCAGGAGGCGGTTTATATAGGCTATAAATGCTGACTTCAGCATAATCTATTTACATAGTTCGAAACCATGAAACGCTGTATAAGCACAAATAAATTCTAAATGAGGCCATGAATTTAGTGCTGAGTAAGCTGTAGGCTACGGAATAGTTATTTCGTTGAATCAGCAATACTTCAGCACGCGGCAAGATATGCTGATTTTACATTATAAGGATGTAGGCATTATATGAATCAGCAAGAATTATAATTAGCCATAAATAAAGCTTATTATGACATTTTAGTTTTGCCAAAGACATCGTTTAAAGAGTGGACTGGGTTTTCTTTACAAAATCGACGATATCTCAGAAACTAGACCTGATGCACTCAATCCAATGACATTTTCTGAATCAGCGCCCAAAATTACCCCAAGAACAGGTCTAAAACCGAAGGCAACAAGAAAAAAAAATTTTTTCTGTTGGCCAGTGTTATAGATTGAGTGTGACCTGCGGTAAATCGTGTCACCCAAACACGCCAACTGCACCCTTCCACTTAGTTTCCATTAACCTCGCCTCTAACATAATAATCCAATATATAATAATATAATACATAATATATAATAATACAATAATATAATACAATAATATTATAATACAATATAATAATGTGCCCACACCTGGAGCCCTACGACTTTCCGCCAGTCGCACATTGCGGAGGCGTTACTGGTCCAACGAACGTGGCATTCTGGGCAGCAATATTTCTAGTTCGGCCGACCTCAGAAATCGGAAAAACCAAGTTCTGAAAACTGGCTCCGAAACCCTAACTGCGCATTTCCGTAGGGAAACTGCACAAAATCTCGCAAGGGGAATGCAGCTGATAGCAGACCGGTCATCACGTTGATGCATATTATAAGAAATTATATGCTATTTAGAAGACAAAAATCCCAGTTTATAGGCATCCTGCACAGAAGGTCAGTCAGCAACAGATTGCCTACGCACGTAGTTTAACTGCGCTGAGTTCTTCAATGAATCCAGCCGGATGTCGAAACAGTTTAATCCTTGGTCTTGTAACGTTCGTCTTCCGCCAACTTAAGAAACATGAATTCAGTGAAAGTAATAATCACAATTCACAAATGATAATGAATTTTAAAAACGTCGACTAAATGCATGCGCGATACAATCACAAAGCTGTATTAAACATGTTCATAGACATCGCACAACTTGAACATAACTTATCACAAACAACGCATACGTACACAGCTCAGCAGTGGTGCAAACTGAAGTGCAAGCATAGAAGAACCATGCGTTGAAAAACAACTTATAATCCCAGGAAAGTTCTGGTATTATTCAAGCTGCAATGAAAAAAATAGTATAGAGAAATGTTGGCACTTCAAAGATATCGAAACAAATCGGCATTATCATTATTATTACAATTAGCAAGAAAACTGTTGTGCACGCAGTCACAGCGCAACTGAATCCGAGGTAACTGATTAAATAAATTCCAGACAAATAATAATAATAATAATAATCATCATCATCATCATAAAGAAATATACCAGAGATATACCTCAGGTAAAAACAATAATTCAGATGCACATTTTTCAGTCGGCTGTGAAAACTACTAGGACGAGGCCTGATTTCTCAGAGATGAATCATTTTATACTCCCAACTTATTTTTTCTTTTTAGTTACTGAGGGAACATTTCTACCTCGGGTAAAAATAATAATAAGACGATTTATAGAGTGCCACAGGCGATTCTATGAAATAAGAGTACCAGGCGACATAGAACTGCAGTGGTTGTGCACTGGAGTTTTACAAAAGCGCCCGCAGTTCAAATCCTGGTGTGTCGTGAAATGAGTGTGGTTTCTTGCTGAGCCACTTGGAAATTGTGCTTGTTGTACGACTGCTGCCAAAGAATCAGTAACATTCAAAGACGCTCAATAAATGTGTTAACGTCTTACTGAAGACAGCATACATTTAAACAATGTAATTGAATAACTGGCGGCTCCAGGATTTCTTGCGAGGAGGGCGAGAGCATTTCCAGAGGGGCGCCACATTCTGGCAGTCCACCACGCACAGCTGAGGTCTGAGGGGCGCCGGCATATAACCAAGAGAGTTGTTGGGGAGCGAACCACCCCCACGCCTATAGCTAAATCAGCCACTGATTTGAATATTTCATGCAATCATCTCACATACCGTATTGTTCTTGTCAATAATATTTACATAGTGCCTCTTACTGAACAAGCTACTCAGGGGCACTCCCAAGTAGTCTGTTCTATACTGTCTTTTCCAGCTTTCAGTCAAGTTCTGGCCTTACTTATAACATGTACCTACATTGTATATTGTAACTCTAATAATTCAATAGTTAAATACAATTAAATTTATTCATTATCTCTCCAGAATTTTCCATCAGCTGCAGTTAACAATAGCATGTTTTCACTCAAGCTGGCACACAGAAGAATAACCAAACTCTTTAAAATTTTCACAAGAATGCACAAAACACAGAAAATATATGCTAGTTATTATAATAAATACACTATAACAATTATATTCTTAAACACATCATAAAAACATGAAGATTTTAAAGTTACAATAGATGTAATCATAATTTTTCCTATCTAGAAGGGATATTTGTGACAGAAGTGGCTCCACTGTAAGACAGAAACTAGAAAATGACAGATGCTGCTAAAACGAGAATAAAGAACTTGAGGGAAAAGCCACATTACCCCCACAACCATCCACACATTCACACCATACACAGTCAAGCCAACATTCACACAGGTCCATAATCTGTTCATTGCAGCTAATCAAAATTATATATATATATATATATTTTATATATATATATGGTACTTGTAACAAACAGTTAATTTATGGAGTGTTTAATAAATTTCATATCAAACACTTGCTAACTTTAATGTAAGAGTAAATTTAAATACAGTACAGACCCGTTTATGCATGACCTATTTGCACACGAATGCGCTTAACGTGCTGCGAACGTAATATTGTGCTGCTTAGTCATCAAGTTTTGAGTGCGCAGTTGATAGGAAATTTCCATGAGTCATCAAGTTATTGATTTGTTTCTGCACACTCTTATCACGTGCTTACAGCTGCCACGCATCAGAACCGGGGTAAGGGGGGTGTCAATAGCTGCAGGGCCCTGCGGGGAGGCAAGTTGATGTCAGCAGTAATTATTGGACACATTTTACCACGTGAGTGTTCGCGAGGCTAATGTTGCGATGAGTCGGCAAGTTTTTAGAAAACCCATGATTGCACAGTAAAGGGAGGTCTAAACAAGTATGTACTGGTCTGTCGTCTTGGCAGCGAAGGGCGTACATAACCAGCCGCAGAGGCATTGCTAAGGTCTGAAGATTTTGCAGCAAGAGCATGAACATTTGTAGCAGAAGTCTGGCATGTGCTAAGTTGAAAGTTTGAGTTACATATGTTGTTGATGATATGTGCATTCGTAAACTGAGACGAATCAGGTACTGTGATGACTGAACTGTTTGTTTAATTATAATACAGAAAATCAAAGACTGTATGTCTTTGCTCAAGTCAACACTACGCTATGAATCAGGCAAGTCAATCATTGCAGCTTGGAATAATTGTCAACACAAGTGTTTGGGCCATGCCACCCAGTGTTACTTATTCAACACATGAGAGACTTTAGCACGTGGAACAGGAACTTTGTTCACTGGTGCATATTTGTTCACCAACTCATTAGAAGTCTGCAGCAAATTGCACTAGAAGTCCATTTTTAAGAAGGTCAAAGACGATGCTGGGATCCATGTTTGTGACTGTACTGCACCATAAGTTGAATCACACTTTTTCCAAGGTCTAAAATTAATCCACAGTCCATTAATATGTGGTCACGCTTGATTTGACTCCCAACATCCACACATTAACGGGTCTGTACTGTATGAAACAAATATATGAACTTTAACATTTGATTAGATTCCAAATATAGTAATAAGCAATGCATAACAAAATCTTATCTTGTATTTATTGCAATGTTCTTGTAATACAAACTACAAACTATTTTTCATTTGTACTTATCATCCGTTAATGTCAATAAAGTTTTATTATACACTGGAAACTCATTATAATGCTGCCTGTGGCAGCCATTTCCAGAGCTGCCTTATAACAAGGTCGTGTTATAAGGAGTTTATTTCCTATAGCTGGACTCTACTGTCTTTGAACATGAGGCACGTGAAGATGCATGCTTATGGATTACATTTTATAACTGCAGCTTCGTTTGAAGTGACCATCAATCAATGCCACGTGGATTACAACAACAGCACAATAGAAGTCAATAGATTAAATCAGATTAGATTTCAATTGGTCCACTTTATCAGACAGATTGTATTTCGCGAAAAAAAGATTTACAAATAGATTAAAATATATAAAGAGGAAGATTCTTTCTCACTGTCTCTCTATTAGCTAAAGGAAAAAAGCACTTGGCAAACGTGCAAAATGGAATGAATATAAATTCTGAAGTTCTGTATTAGGCGCAGGGCCTCGATCTGAACAACGAAATCACTTTGGACCCTCCGTTTTTTAAATGCTCCAATTGATTAAAGTGCACCATCAAAACGTTAGGAAACTTTCGTAGCATTGCACACTCATAGTTTGCGACTTAAGCAGACTCCTACCTTGGGTCTTGCATTCTGTAAAGCATGTTTGATTAGATGTATTATACCCGGTACTCTACAGCAAATATTTTCACATATCACTAAGCAGGTAAGTATGTATCTAAGCATTTTATACAAAATGTCTCACATGCTGATTAAGATTAGTATTTCTGCATTTATTAAGCGCCATTACCACTAAGCATCAATCGATGGCGCTGAGCAATTTTGAGTGAAAGACTTGCTCTGGGTCCGTACACAGTAACCATCTCAGGGGAGGAGGCTCGAACTCATACTGTCCATGTTACAAGCCGAGCGCATTACCCAATCGGCTACTGTGCTTTACAATTGGAGCAGTCACACAAAGCCAAGCGGGCTTCAAGTTTTCTTGGGTTGCAACTGTTTGGCATCTGTCTCCACTCAGTAAATATGCTATAATCGTTAAAAAAGTGCAAGTGCATACCAGAGATAATTTA
The DNA here is from genome assembly GCA_964023275.1 of Norana najaformis. Taxonomy (NCBI): domain Eukaryota; kingdom Metazoa; phylum Annelida; class Clitellata; order Crassiclitellata; family Hormogastridae; genus Norana; species Norana najaformis. Next base: position 22,180,725 of record OZ029924.1, read on the forward strand.
CAAACATTCACAGAAATGAAATTGAATACCTCAATCAAAGCTTGAGCAGCTTCAACAAAACTCGGAGGCTTATCGGGTTAAAACGAAAAAGTTTGACATCTTCAAGTATGGGTGCAGTTCTGCATGAAGAAATGCTGGTGCTAGACTCCAGCAGAGGCTGCTATAGATGTTGTGGGATCTCCAGGTACAGCAGCTACTTTGCCTTCAGCATCTTCCTCATCCTGTTCGCCGTCTTCACAAAACTGGAAATACAACCACAACATTTTCAACGTCTCAGCTGTGTGACATTGTCGTCTATTTGGTAGCGCACTGAGTATGTGACCCAAAGATTGCGGGTTTGAGCCTGCCGAGTGGCCTCCATGTAAGAACACTGGACACCAGCACCACCACCTCCACCTCCACCACCACCTCCACCATCACCACCACCACCACCAGTAGTTCTGAAAGGTAAACATTCCATAGACTAATTCTAAAGTATAAAGACATGCCTCTTTTCATCTGACCAACACATCCATGTACGTAGAGCACTTCTGAGGGGTTTTTAGAGGCGCTACATAAATCGATTTTAATTACAATTACAGAATCACTGATGACACATACCAACATGAGTGAATCCGCATCTGCCAGTGCCTGCTTGGCAAGGTATCGTTCGCGCTTGATTTTAACATCCAGACTCTCGGGAATGTCAGGAACACTGACATCAATGAGTCTACAGATGCCAAAGACAACGTGCTGCAACAAGACAAACCAAAGGAACAGCATACACTGGGCGCTATATAAATGTAAATGTGTCGTTCATCACAGCAGGAGTCATCACAGTCCAACTCATCATCACTCAATGTATACTTTGTCTAACTGTTATAATCACATCATCATAGTAGCATTCATCACCGTTTGAATGGTCATTGCTCAGTTTACACTTAGTCATAATTTTATCATCTCATCATAACAGTAGGATTGTCCCTTTCGTTATTGTTTTCTCCATTATTACCATTTGAAGAACGCACACCTGCAATGTTGGTAAGCGAGCAACAGTGTAATGTAATTTCTGGTTGTTATTTTTATAACACAAGTACAATGACAATATCATGACAACCTTACCTCAAAAATTATAACAAAGCCAAGTCTGATGCAGAGCAGCTGCCAGTAGAACTCTGTCCGGTTTCCATCATAATCTCGAAAATCCTTATACCTAAAGAAGTCAACAAGAAACAGTTGATACAACATACAAATAAGCCCTGTCTATCAATTTTGTTTTGCTTAAGCACCTGTGAATAAGCTGGTTTATCATGACTTAGCTTTCTTTGGCCACTGTAGAAATCTTAAAATTACAGTTATCATAATATGAAGGGTGCATTTGTGAGGTTTTAGAAGGAAATATATATATCCAGGCACATACACTACATATAAGCGACCTCAACGAGTTTCAAGTAATGGTAAAAAGATGAATGGTCTTTGTGGGATATGGGCTACTTTACTTCTTTACATGTTAAGATATAGTCAAGGCATACTACCGATTTACTTGTTTATAGTCGGTTTCCTTCTAAGTTGCCACAGCAACAGATGGTTTCTGTCAACAATGACACGCAGAAAGATAATTTTGCAACGTCAAACCAAGGCATAACTTGTGCGTAACAAGTATTTTTCCACCTCGTGCTTACCTGCATGGCTCTCTCAGAGTACTGTTTGGTGCCCAGGCCAGAGTGAAATTCACGTATCCTTGGAGGTTTGAGTCATACTTGTATTGGTAGAGTTGTTTTGGCAAAAACTCCGAAGTGAAAGCAATCAGAAATGCCTAAAATTTAAATTACAGAAATTACAGATGTGGAAGTAAATGTAAATCTCCAAAATTTCTCAGCACCATACAAGCTACATCGGGGAGACCAGCTTCTACACTGGTGCCCAGGGAGACCAGCTACTACACTGGTGCACAATATCAAATCAAGTCTGCGGGAGCCAGGTTGCTTAGTCAGTTTCGTACTGGATATGCATGGATACATGATATGCCAGGACAAAGAAACAGTATCTACTGATATCTACTGATAGTATCTACTGATAGTATCTACTGATAGTAGTTCGCTTTCAAAGTCAGACTGCCCGGCCAGAACATAACCCGCCTATACATCAAAGCTCAGTACAGTCAAGAAGCTTAAGAATAATGTCAGGTCATTAAAAATGTGTCAGCACAATTAAAATTGTTAATAGTTTACTAAAAGAGAACTTATTTAACAGGAAAAGCTTCTTGCATTTCTGTTTGTTAGATATGCACCTTACGCTTCTCAGAACAACATTAAATAGCTCATATGTTTTATTTCGACAGTAGGGATTTTTGTGTATCACCAACACTTCAGCTTTACTTAATTACTGGAGGTGCTGCCAAGACTTCTTTTAAAACCATGTTTTTGAAAATCTATGCCCTATCCTTAAGCCGTTTTTCCTGTTGTCTGTCCAGAGGTATAATGAGACTCAAAACACACTCAAAGTTTAGTTGGAGTCTCCACAATGCATGATGACTACCCAACGATTAGGTAAATGTGGCTGTAGTATATATCTATACAATTAACCTGGACATTCACAAAGTGACATAAGTAATTAAATCACTATTATGAAATGCCTCCAAGCATGGTTGTAGGGGGTCACTGTGGTGATTTGACTTGATGCCCTAGAAAGAAACGACTGGATGAAAAGGATTAACAGAGTCTTTGGACTTGATAGCTACCAGTAGCCGTTAGAACATGAAAATGGGTGGCTTTTACGTATCTCTGTATTTATTAAGAGATGTAAAGTAGCAAACTGCTGCCTACATTACTGATGACAGCCAGCTGAGCCAAGGCATCGAGTATCGTGAACCAAACTCCGATGTTCTGGCATCTCTCTGCAACTGGACGCCGTGTCTCACAGACAAATTTGTGTGCATCCAAGCGAATCTCCATCCAGTTGTTGAGCAGCGCGAACAACGGCGCAAGAGGAAAGGCCGCAACAAAGATCGTTATAAACCCAAACTGCAGCACTAAAGAGATAATAATCACAAAAGAATTTGAGTTGCTAAATGTCTGGACAACTTTTGATTTGCATTACAGTTATAAAGTCCCATTCAACTTTGTTTTCTTTCAAAAGAATACTTTGTTTACTATTCATTAACCATAAAAATTTTAAAATGCCAGTCCATGCAAAATATCTTTGTACCCATTTCTAAGTATTCCTCAAACAGTCCTTCATTTTCGATCATCTCGTATTCCTCTTCCCATCTCGTCTTCCCCGTTCGAGTCTCCGTCTTTCCAATCTTCCACTTATGAATGAATCCTTTAACTTTTCTGCAACAGACAAAGAAAGGATTAATCCATACAATTCACATTAGTGCCTAGTTCAATCATTATTGAGAAAATTAAGGCAATCGTAACTGTACAGGTGTTATGTTAGCTGTATTTGTATTATTAATCTTACTAACTTAGAATAGGCTTAAAACACTCAGAAGCTCCTTTGTGTTACTAATTATTTAATTAATTATTGAAGTACAAATAACTAAGAACAGGAACACTTGTCAAATTCAAAAGATTGTGACAGTTTTCAAGAATCTCGATGATGCCTCTTCTGAATATAAACAATTTCATTAGAATAAAATTTTATCAACTCTGGTGATGTGACTAGAACTAAACAACAGGCGAATCGATCTTCTTCAAAGTTCGCTCAATCAGATTTTAATAAAACCAACATCTGTCCACTTTCTATTCTTGCTGGACAATTCCATTTAAAAGAAATCTACTGTGCTGTGCACCCAAAAGTAATGTGAAATGTGTGAAAATATACTAAATGAATGGTTGAAGCCTTGTGCATCAGACACTATAGAAATTGCTAAATATTATTATTATTATTAATTAAGAACATAAGCAAATTATGAACTATAAGTGATTCACAACACTTAGCAGTACAATACAGTGGCTCTTGAAGCTCTTTATAAATAAAATTTCTCCAAAAACTAATGATCACCAACCATATCATAGAGTAATTACTAAGAAACACAGATCTGAAGAAACAGATGGATAAATTCTACATTGAAATTATATCAAGAGCTCTTTGCAACAGTCAGATTCATGCACTGTTCAGCACTTTCATGTACCAAATAAGAAACACAGAAAAAAGAGGAAGCCACAACGTACAGAGCAAGCTGACAGCAAAAGAAACACTTGATGGTTTCATGCAATACATTTTCCAGAACAGTACTAGGAGGAAATGTTTTACGACAAGCACCCAAAGCATTCCAGAGGCATTTCACAACATAGCAGGATCGCTTCGAAACTTACAACGAACAATCACATTAGTTGCAAATCGTTTTAATGCTTAAGAACTGACGTCAATCAAAAGTTTAAGTTTGCTTAACATTAAAAGCATTTTTTAACATTAACAATAACATTAATTATAAATTACAGGGATACAGATTTTGTGAAATAAAATTGCTTAGCAAAGCAAAGCACCCATGAGTACCGGTAGTTGAAAGCACTAAGTTTATATATTTGCTGTGATTTCAAAATCATAAAACCAAGTGCTCTGGAAAGACTTACTGAGAGTAAATACATTACTATAAATTATATGTATACAGTGAGTTTCTGTACAGGTATAATTTAATCTTTACTGTCCTCCTTAAAACTCTGTACTGCATGAAATCCATAAATGCAGACAAGATGGTGCTTTTCAAAGGCGCTTTCCTGCAGGTATGGAAAACTTAACAACTCAGCTGCCTGTTGTGTTTCCGCCCGACATTCTCTTTGCAAAATGATTATAAAAAGTGTCATAGCAGATAATGCATAACTTTTAAATGCAATGAAATGCTGTCTTTCAAAGAACAAAATATTCAAGCGTCAGCAAATTGAGCAAACAAATTCAGAAGCAAGAAGAATCAAGTGTCATTCCACAACAGACCAGAATTACTCCACAACTAATACCAGTACTTTACAGAACCCACACTGAAACGAAATGTGACCAAACAGTAATGTAAAATGTTCACAACATCTCATTCACTTAACAAAACCAACTACATGCCACAGTGTGTACGCTTGCAAAGAATTCTCCGTCTCTCCACGACTTACGGTAAAACCAGTTCCTGCATATTGTTAATAATCTGCTTTCCGATCATAATGACAGCTAAGTTTAGGGCCAGTTCTATCAGACAACTACCATTCGGACACTGCAGCCATCATGAAAATACAAACACAACATATTTAGCAGTAAGGTAGCCTAGTAGTCAGAGGGTGCATTCCATCTCGGTACCAGGTACACTCCGAGTATTCTCTGAAACATTCAGGAACAGTGGCGACTGTATTTACGCTGCTTAGACTGGAACGTACTCAGAGTATGTTCAGAGCATGCTTGGAGCAGATATGAAATGCACCATGAAACTCCAAATGATTCAACCACCTGTTTGCCACAGAAAATCACTGCAGACGTTGACAGTGTCACTTACCACCGATACATACACAAGCATCCATTCCAACCAGACACAGTTTTAGCTGCTAACTGCCACTCAGAAGAGGCGAATGATTGGTGGAAAAATCCACAGTAAAAACAAAACACGTGTGACCACAGCACCTCACAGAGAAATTTCCAGAAAAGTTTTGGAAAATGAACATGTAAATTATTAATATTAAAAACATAATTTAAAATAAAATCATTAATATTAAAGACATGATTTGCTCAGCATTTAAAATCAAGAAGCACGATTATTTTCACAGCAGTTAAAGCCTCAAATACATTAAGTTTACAAGCGCTGCTCATCACAGGATCCCTTAATTTTCTACCATCACAATCTCATCAAGATTTAGTCTCGCAATCAAACAACAGCCTGCCGGTAAATATACAAATGGGTCTTAATAAATCCAATGATGCTTTGCTAGTAAGGCAGCAAACAAACAAGTTTTCTGGTAACGATGCCAAATGCTGTGTCTCAATTTTTATTTACAAAGCACATCATATGGAAACTATTCAACCAGAGATCATGAATTGCACACAAAAATATGTTGGCAGATTTAAAACATAAACTATTAAACAGTCTGAAGCAAAGAAGAAAACCTTCCTTTCCCCAAAGTCATGCCAGCAAAGCGCAAACAGAAAGCCAACAGAGATGCGCCGATGCCCCACTTACGGCAGCAGGATTTCTTGGCAGTTGTTGATTGCTTGTTTGCCAATCATTATGACCGCTAACTGCAGGGCTAACTCTATTAAACAGCTGCTAGCCTGGCACTGGAACAGTTCAATCGATCAGTCAATCAATCACTCAATCAATGACTGTCAATCCGAGTTCAAATAGCAGTGATTTTCATGCAAGTTAATGCTTCAGTAAATCAAATTGTTGGTAAAGCTCAATGTTTCTGAGGTCGGAGTTCCTCAGGTCAAAGTCACTCAAGGTTTCTGGTCAAAGGTCAAAGGTAAAGCATAATAATAAATAAGTATCAAGCCTCATGACTCACAGTTAAGAGTGTACCACTCGTTCTCAATATGAGCCAGTACTGTTTCAACCTGTAACTACCTACCTACCTGATCTTCCAAACTGAACCTGACATTACCTGCCTCACTGAACCTGACCTGACTAAGGGCCTGCAAATAAGCTGGTCCCTGCAAATTAGCTTTTCCAAGTTTTGAAGAATCCAGAGATCATGATTACGATTACACCCTTATCAGTATCATAACTACCTTCAGTTTGCCTTCACTGCAACACTTTCAGTTAAATCCATGACATTCCAAGGAGTATGCAACGATCAGAGATAAGAACATGTTTTGAGCAATATATGTAAAATAAAGTGGCGGAGTGGGCATGAGGAAGAACAAAAGAACTGCTCCAAAACCTCCAAGGCAAGTGGAGTGCGCAAAATGCGTAACAAATGCTAATTCTCCACTAGGCATTTGGTTTTTGCTCTTTAAAATTTTGCAAAACCAACATAACAGAATATGAAGGAAAAGAATCATTCAGCAATATTACCTCTTCTTGCCGCAGGCCTAGCATTTTGCTGTAGTGACCTGGGTAGCCTAAAAACCTAAGCAAAAATAACAGAGCCAAGTGTCAAGTACCTCGAAAACGGCTTAAGAAATGCACAAGGAAATTGCACCCTCTGCATAACTGGATTCATGACCATCTTTTAGAGTTCAATGCATTTTCTACAACAGCAATTCTACAGCATATCCCACAGAATCAGAGCAGCAAAGGATCTCAGCTAAGGTATGTATATATGTATCAATGCACTTAATATAATGTCATTTATGTATATATGTATCAACACACTTAATATAATGTCATTTATGTATATATGTATCAATACACTTAATATAATGTCATTTATGTATATATGTATCAATACACTTAATATAATGTCATTTATGTATATATGTATCAATACACTTAATATAATGTCATTTATGTATATATGTATCAACACACTTAATATAATGTCATTTATGTATATATGTATCAATACACTTAATATAATGTCATTTATGTACCCCACAACAGCGCTTAACATATGGCTATCTAACTGATCTAAACAAGTGTGTTTTAAAGCAGCAGTTTTCAAATCATGCTGCACAAAGTCAAATGAAGCAGTACATAAATGCAATGGGAGATAGTTCCACAAATATGGTCTAACATATGAAAAGGCACAATGAACTCAAGCTGAAGGTGGTAGAAAACTCAGATAAAGAGATAAAAGAGAAACGTTTTAAGTTAAAGAAAAACTGACAGATACTGAGCACTACAGTTAAAATACTTCATCAGATAAAGTCAGCAACAGTTACACACTGTGAACCTGAGCAAACAAATAAAATACAAATCTCCACAATTTCTCAATACCACAAAAAACCTCCATCAGAGAGACGAGCTTACTCACAAGTGCTGTGTCAAATCAGATCAGCAAGAGCCAGGTTGTTGGGGTCAGTTTCGGTGCCATGTCAGAATCCGGGGCATTCATGCCAGGAAAGACTGTGGTGACTAATTTATCATGTTGATTATGGATAGCGTTTAAGATGTTTTTGCTGACAAAATCTTACATAAAAACTCGACAACCAAAACCTACTTTCCCTTGAAAAAGCCAATGTAGATGATAGACGAGTAGAAGTTGACGAATTGGAAGATAAAGACTTTGAAGATGAGCTGATCCTCAAACTCTGACTGTGTTCTATGCATCTCTAGCAGAAAAAAACAAATACACAAACTTCAGAGGTTTTTAGAGGTGCTATATAAATATTTAAATGCATCCATACAAACAAACTGCACTGTAAGCTTGTACCAGCACTTGTATTTATATATGTATGCACATATGTATGTATGCATATATGTATGTATTCATGTACATATGTATGTACAGTACGTATATATGTACATTGGCTATTTATATAGCATCTTTAAAACCTCACAAAGGTACAAGTGTGTAGTGCTTGGCTACACACAGCGAATCTGTATCTCATATTTTCTGTATCTGTATCAGGTCTCTTTATCTTGACATTAATATTGTGGCTTCATACAAACCTCTGCACATCTATATAGCACCTCTCTATGAGCTTCTCACATGCACTAATAAGATTTAGACCGGTTTCTGAGGTTGCAACGGTAATCACAAATTTATGTAGCCCCACTTCAAGAGAAACTCCTCAGGAGTGCTCCCAAAGTGACAACACAAAATCACCAGTCAAAGAAAAGTTTTTGAGCACTCATGGAAAAGAGGAAAATTAACATCAAAAACCTCATGTCATAGGTTGCTAGGCAACTTATTCCAAAAAGATGGGCTGACCTCAGCAAAGTCTGGCCGGCAGAACAGCCATATGAATTACTGCGGCAGAGCCAATTGATCTGCAGCCATGGATGGATGAGCCTGAGATGTGCGTGAGTGAGCAGAACAGTGAATACAGACAATAATCAGTAAGTGGAAAATGAATTACTTTGCACAAACACCAAAACTTCTATATAACACGATTCACTATAACACAAATTCTCACATAATGCAATCGGCAATGTGTAGATACTAAATTTAGTTCAGCTTTAAACAATGACCTCAGTAAAACATAATCCTGTTACACTAAGGTTCCATTACGAGAAAATTCTTATGTACATGCACGAAGATCAACAGTACGAACATAAAAAGCGTGATGCTCAGAATAATGAAGGAAGCTGAAAGGAAAGCAAAGCATTGTCCAAAATGGCTTAATCACGTGGAAGACTGGTGCCAGAAAAACACCAATAGCCTGACTGGTAGCACAGGACAGAGAATAAGATCAATAAGCAATAAACATCCACAACTCATGAAAAACAACAACAATGATCACGATGACAATGACGATCAGGAAAGGGAGGAAGATGATGGGGATGACAGTGACAATGATGACGACAATGCAGACGAAAATGATGATGATGATGATAAAAAGATGCACCTGTAGGTTCACTTCTTACCCCACTGTGTCAGTTTGAGTGCCAGAATTTCGTAGACTTTGCTGAGGGCCATGATTATGATGAGGTTGACAAAGGAGGCAGAGATGCCGGCCACTGTGCTCGCCTGGGTGCGCAGAATGCCATCCGTGTTCTTGAAGAGCGGAATCGTTATCAGCACCCGGTATAATATCACCGCTATGATGAATATGATCACCAGGCACATCTACACAAAACACACGAAAAACACACTCACCCTATACACTACACTGTGTCCGGAAAAATTCCAAGGCTTTACGGTAAATATGAAAATAATTAGTAAACATTAATCGATTTTTAAAATTCCAAAAACAGTTTAATCCTGAAATATTATTTGCACTATAATTGTTGTTTTGGCGTAAAAATTTTATAACAATTTTGTCTTCCTCGCTGAACGCCATTTTTCTAGCAACTTTCTTTACAAAATATAAAATTCAAATACGTCACTGTGACGTAATTTTAAACGGGGGCCGTTAATAAATTACAAAGAATTTTGTTGGTAATTATGTACGGATCAAAAAGGTTTTTAAATTTTTAAATTGATTATTATCTACTATAGTTTTTTTTCATTCATATTTTAGAGCCTTGGAATTTTTCCGGACACAGTGTATATCTCATCTCAAATAGTATTTATACATGTATGCATATATACGCTATATAAATTCTATAGTACATTACAAATAAGGAACTGCATAATCACATTTGAATGGAGATATATGTCCACTAAAAGCCAACATAGCTTATTTAGCCTATTAGCACTAACTGCATATTTTGTTCTTGTAGATATTTCACTTATTTAGGTGCTGAATGTAATAAATTGTTAAATATGTGACACAAAGTGAGAACCTAAATCTAGCTGTTTGTATTGATATGTATTTATGAAGATAATTTTGCGGCCTGCATAATCAACGTGGTTTTGACTGAACTTCCATAAAGGATAATGATCGCAGAAAAAAGTTTAACTCAGAAGCAATCAAAAAATATATTTTGCAATACGGTAACAGCATTATAGAAGTTCTTGAATTAGATTATTCGATTAGTACTAGGAAGGTAATTTATACTTTGCAGAGAGAGTACATGTTTTCGAATTTCACATTACCATCAGAATGATCACGCCAAGCCCAGATATGATTCGAGGTATTCTCTCTCTTTTCGGAAAGTACGGTTCCTTGATTCCTGTGATGGGATTCTTCTCAAACGTTGTACATTTAGCCGCATATTCTGGCCTTGGTCGCTCCTAAATCAGAAAGAATTGTACATCATCACTCGGCTTTCTACATAGTTTCTAGAACGTATTTATTACTCCAATACATTGACATACCGTCAAAGTGCTTCAGCTTCATGTGTATACATTTTGTGGATACCACGGGCAATTTCTTATCCAACCAGTGGACATGTGGCATGTAAATAAATGCTTACTTACTTACTTACCTTTAACCACGGAATCTGGGGTTCAACTGACAAACCTCATTTGCAATTTGCATATCAAATAGCATGTAACTATCAGCATTAGGAATCTGATTGTTCAGTTGCTTTGTGCATCAGCTAAAAGCTCCTTTAACCAGTGTGTCTTGTTTTAAAGACTATGGCTAATAGAAGTGTTTGACAAATAAACACTTCCAGTCCAAGGTCAGCAAAGAAAATAGGTTCAAGCATTGATAGAAAGTGCATAAAATGGGTGCCTGGCGACAGGACAAGACGACACAGACCTCGGAGAATTGTTTATATTTACAGGTCAAACCACTGATTGGCTCAATATATAAGCTGAATCTGGCACAATTCGACCCCAATGCAGGGCTTCATGCGACCCCAATAAATGGCTCCTGTAACCACAATACACACGAACATACATAAAACAAATATATACATATATATTTACAGGCCAAAGCATTGATTGGCTCAGTACATAATCCGAACCTGGCACCATATGACCCCAATACAGAGCTTCCCCAATACAGAGCTTCCCCAATACAGAGCTTCCCCAATACAGAGCTTCCCCAATAAAGAGCTTCCCCAGAGCTTCCCCAATACAGAGCTTCCCCAATACAGAGCTTCCCCAATACAGAGCTTCCCCAATACAGAGCTTCCCCAATACAGAGCTTCCCCAATACAGACCTTCCCCAATACAGACCTTCCCCAATAGGGCTTCCCCAATACAGAGCTTCCCCAATACAGAGCTTCCCCAATAAAGAGCTTCCCCAATACAGAGCTTCCCCAATACAGAGCTTCCCCAATACAGACCTTCCCCAATAGGGCTTCCCCAATACAGAGCTTCCCCAATACAAAGCTTCCCCAATAAAGAGCTTCCCCAGAGCTTCCCCAATACAGAGCTTCCCCAATACAGAGCTTAAAGTGACCCTGATAAAGGGCATCAAGCGACCTCAATAAATGGCTTTCTGCAACCCCAATACATACATACATACATACATACATACATACATACATACATACATACAATAAATACATACGTACACATCGTAGGAACTCTACATATTTACAATCTTCCTAGTGTCTCTCTCAGCAGTTACTCCAAATATTCGGCATTAAAGCAATTCCAGTACTCTAAGCTGTACAGCTGACTATTTTAATAAGGTCAAGTACATCAAAGTGATTAATTAACCTGTTCCCAGGAAGTCCTAATAGCATACAGGCAGAAGAATTCAACTGACTCAGCTTTTGTATGGCGCTGTAGAAATCTCAAGTTTACAATTACAGTTACAATTCTAAACCTTAGCCAGCTTAGAGTCTCCTAGAATCACTTGCCTCTTCATCCTGGAAGTCAAGACAGTCCCAGTGATGAGCAAGATCAGCAGTTTTGCGTTTCCAGTATTCCAAGAAAGTCACGGCTAGAAAGAGTGCAAATCCAAAATAAATTTCAAAGTACGAGCATATTATCTAGGAATCAGATCAATGCATTGGCTTCCAGAAACTCACGTGAATCAGACAATCGATCAATTTCACAACAGATGTGACTGCCTCGTGATCGTGATCGGAATCTCGAGATTTCTACAGCGCCCTACAAAAGCCATGTCACGGAGACCGGCTTATTCACAAGCACATTTAACCAAGGGTGTTGGCAAAGTAGGGACCAAGGAGCCAAGGTCCCCACTCGAAATGTGAAGGGGCCAGCTCAAGGTGGTTTTGACCCTAATTTCCGGATGGGCTAGAAGCCTGGGAGTTCTGCTGGAAGAAAATGATAAATTAAGGTCATCCATCATGAATGTGAGGGATGACAAAATAAACCAAGAAATGTGCAAAGCAAAAAAGCCATCTGAGTTTTGATGACTTAAAAAAAAACAGGCCATCAGAAATTTAGGAGACATGGAAATGGTTGTCTCAACAGCATTTAACACTTGTAACCAAAATTTGCTCGAGTTATTCTGCCACGAGCAAAAGATTAGATTAGAAAATGAATGCTGAAGAAATATCAGTGGTGATTTTAAATATCAGAGATCATAAATCTAAATAGGTCAAGCCTGAGAACTCACCCCAGAAGGACATGAAGACGGAATAGAAGACTGTGCCTGGATGATCAAACAGGTAGGCAATCTTCGTGTACATGCAGACGTCTGAGAGGTACCAGTATCCACAGCCCACCTGCTCCTCACACAACGGACACATCTTGTACAGCCGACCAGATGAACAAGTTTCCTGCCTAAGAAGCAAGTCAAAAACCAACCAACTTTTAACCAGAGAAGCATAAATAAAGGCAGTACACAAATTTGTCTTTGCTTCTGTATCTGGAGTTTGAATCCTTATTATATCATCTGAAATTAACAGCTCGGCTCTGAGTAAAAATCTTGGAAAGGAACTACACAAATGCTCTGAATGAATGAAAGAATGAATGAATGAATGCACAAATGAATGAATGAGCTCACTGACAAGCTATCAAGAAAGGTTGTCCAGTAGTTGAGCAACCTACGCTTCAAGCACACGAATTATCTTTGAACCCTAAGACTATGATGACCTTTGCTGCAAGAGGCATTTACTAAATGACCACATGCCTTAAGATAATTATTATCTTACTAACTATAGTATCACTACACACAGTTAACTGAAAATGTAAAAAAATACTTCTAACTGCTAACAGTGTAGTTTTCACAGCTCTAACAGGTTCCTAGGCAAGGAATCCGCTGCCTTCACATTTCTCTCAGCTTAAACACAACCCACCCTAACAGCTCCTGTTCCCCTTCTCTCTCTCTCTGGTCTTCTGGCAACTGGACTTGGTTCTTGACAAACCATCTTTGGATAACCCCACTGGCTTGACACAGTGTTCGTGAGTAAGCTGGCACCCTGCGCTTAGCTTTTATGTAGCACTTTAGAAATTTGGAGTATGCGATTATGGTTACAAAGGGCTGCACAAGAATATGGTTAAATTATGATGAATTACATTTTGGAATTAGGAAACTGGTATCCATCTATGCACAAGTTGATGAACAAAATACATTTAAGTTAACTGAGCTTTTGGTCAGTGTTGTTCATACTGCGGCTGGCAATACTACCGCTGTCCAGCTGATTGATTCACTTTTCAGCATTTGATTAAGTTGCTGCAACCCTTTATCTGATCAACCGGTCTTGACCAGGGATTGGTTCAATGAAATTAAGTCTCTACACATTGGCATAAATGGCCCGGGAGCAATAACGACCCTTGAAGGTCAGCAGATTAATTTACAGATCACTGGTGTAACAAGGCACAGAACCTTCTATCTTCTGACTTAATGTTACACTTTTAAAAAGAATTTATTCTAAAATCCCAGATTCATTCTGCTCTCGTTCAGATCAGTTCTGCAAGAGGTGCTCACCAACCTACCCCAACATAACAAAGTCATGAAATCTGAAGAATAACCTTTCACAAGAAACATTTGCCAGAGTGACACCCCAATTCCTTATCTGCCACTGAGGAATGAGGATACATGAAACTGCTTTTAAGACCTTGGTAGAAAAAGCATTAGTTGCAACAGCCAAGCCTTGAGCTGATTTACAAGTAAACCTTCAAGCTGTTAGAAATGCAGACTTGCTGGTTATACACTGGAAGCATAGATCTCACTGGAAAGGTCTTAAGCCTGCTCAGAAAAAATGCCTTGTGATTCCTTGTTCATTTGGAGCACAAGCTGAAATTCATACAGGCATTAAGCCCCGCCTGCCTATTTCTGGAAATCAACCATTCCATAAAAGCATCTTAAAGAAGACGATCAGTGATGTGGAAACGCCAGGTCTTATGGGATACATATAACGCAGACAGCTGAATGGAAAACATATGGCAAACGCTTTAACAGTTGTGCCATACGAAATATGCAACGCCGCTGTGTGTGCCCATAACTCACGCTTCTGTGTTGAGGCTCATTGTTCCAACGCCGAAGAGGAACACAAGCAGTCCGACAATCGACGCAGGAAGCAGCCAGGCCGTGTAGAATCCTATTTGCAAATACGGATAATGTGCACTGACAGATGAACAAAATATGAATAATGACGACAAAGTCGATACCAAATATAGCAGCCCTGAAGCCTCACACCAAACAATAGCAAACCATCATAAACAGCATAATCAATACGAAACACATCCAATACTTCTGACTCTGACCTGAGAAGCTCTTCTAAATTATTAGCATCAGTTTGTAAATGCAGGAAAATCACCTCAGTAATAACTTATAAACCATAACCAGTAAATCATTATCCATAAACAATAACTTAAACACGTTTTAATCTTAATAATTCATACATATTCATTCATGCATTCATTCTAAAAGCTAAAGTAAGCAATCTAGAAGTAGCTTATGGTACTGTATGAATTACTGTTATTACGTTGCACTGAATAACAATAATCCTAATAATTAATCTCTAAAGACTACAGAATGTTCTAAAATACAGCAGCTATTGAATTTCATTAAGCACAACAGTATTTTATTATTTCCAAACCTTAAACACAAGAAAGCATATCAGTTCACCTACTTACCAATCCATGCAAAGTAGATGCTTATTTTTTCACCAAAATATTCTCGTATATGATCAAGGGGTTGGTACTTGTACCAACGTCCCCATCTCGCCCAGTACTCATACAGTATCTGCCTTGGATTGAGCTTCTCCGGGTTAGTGATGTGCTTAGGTAGTTCAGCTGGGCCCTTTGAAAAATAAATAGATACCAAAATTCTTTCAATAGAAAAAAGGCAGAAAACAAAAAAACTTTAAAATTTTGAGCTGGAAACAAAATTTAAAAATAACAAAAGGCAGGTATGCACACATGCTGAAGATTAGAATGAAGAAATATGCAAATCGGAGTAAATCAATCTGGCAACAATATAGATACAATGAAAACATGAAGGAACCCAGTAGGCCTATATGATTAGTAGGAGGAGGAGGAGGAGGAGAAGAAGAAGGAAGAGATAAAACAGTATATGAGCTAAAAAACAGTAAAGACAGTTGGACGACAGGAGTGAATCTGGAAGGCAATTTCAGCAGCCATCAAGTGTATTACTCTCATTCAGACCACTGAATGAATCTGCCAAAAATGTCAAAACTAAAGAACCATAACAACCGTTTTAGCAAGAACAAAAAATTCTGGGAACTACCCAATTCTAATACCCAGTCCTTGTGAATGAAGCCATGATCCCCATAAACAGAGCGGCACTTCATTACTGACCAGCAATTTATGCCAATCAAATTCTCAACGGCCGATCCCAAACCCAACAGAGCAATAGAAAGATTGTATCTTGCAGTCTCTAGGGTATTAATCATAGGGGAACGACTCCCAAATTCAGTTCTAAATTTTTCGACACTGCCACGACTTTCTCAAAAATTCTGCTTCCGTATAATTCAGACAAGCAGGCTACGGCTGTTTGGACATACTGACCACTGCGAAGATGACCAGGACCATGCCAGGTCCTTGCAAGCGATGATTTCCAGCCCTCCAAGAGGTTGAAAGAAACCTGTCGGACGCCCTCACCACACATGGACAAGAATAGCAACCAGCCGTCTCTATTCTGGGCTCGTCTCCAGGCCGTTATGTAACCCAAAGTTCAGTTGGTTCTGGTCAGCTTCCACTGTTGTATGTATGTTGTATGTATGTACCATACAACAGTGGAAGCTGATCTGCACCCACTGAACTTTGGGTTACATAACGGCCTGGAGACGAGACCAGAATAGAGACGGCTGGTAGCGCATAGTGGAAAAGTCAACGCTCCAAAGAGGAGCATACAGATATACATACATACATACATACATACATACATACATACATACATACATACATAACTCAACAGCTGAGCGACACACTATAATGACGGTGGCATTACCGGCAATATTAGTCATTATCTTTAACAGCAAGATAGAAAATCATTGCTGTCAGCTGGGAAATGAATGCACTTGCATCACAATTACTGCAAGTACGTTAATCTTAGTGTGATATTTGAGGGCCATAACATTCTAAGAGCCTGCAATGAAGGACTCTAAAGCAAGACGCACGTGTCACGTGCCTTCTAACTCCACATCTCTGTTGTATGTGTGTCTGTGTGGCGGCCGGCCGTTAAAAATCGCTATTAAAATTAAGGGCAAAGATCACGCATTATTAGAACTAGTAAATTTTTTTCAGAAAAATTTACTCAGTTCAGTCAATATGTTCAATAACAAGTCTAATTACTATCAGCTAACTTTGGCCAAAATATTGATTCACCAGTACATGTATATAGATGCAGATGTATATTAAACAACATGCATTTATACATGCATAACATTGCATATATATATATATATATATATATATATATATATATATTCATTCATCTATGACCCTCACCCTTCTCAGAGATTTGAATCTCAGGCTAGCACAGTCCATACACGGGGACCTCAAATGTGGTGCAGCCCATTCAGACAGGCAGCAGTGGCAAAGGAACTCACCCAATTAATTCATTTTAAAATGAGCAGGGTCAAGGCCATTTGGTTGCTATAGAAAAACATGTACATTTACATTTTACCCTGCCTACGTGAACGCCTTTGTCTGTCCCTGTCTATCTGCATTCTGTGTATTATGAACACACATTTCTGTGTGTTCAACGGTGAAGGAGAATTATGTGCATAAACTTTTGTACGTTTGTGATGAATGGGGGCACAAGTACCTTTTGATTCCGCAGCTGTGTGCAGTGTCTGTGTCTATATGCAAGATGCCTGATAAGCGACCATCGACTGATGCCTTGGGCATTATGATAACGGTGCTACATAAGTCTTTAGACTAGATACCACATTTACAAGAAAGCGAGAGGCACAAGCAGCACCGAATGGGTTGGCAAGGACTCTAAATCACCATTCTTTAACCTTGATTGGTGCGTGATAAAGCTGTTGGAGTTAATAACGCGATGTAATGAAGTTTTAAGGATAATTCATATAGCAGTTCTTCAGGAGGGACAAGAAGCCTTTCGTAGGTCTCTGCATTTGTGCAGATGAGTTTTATATGCACACTGTTCATTTATTGATGATTTCTTGTTCTTAATGCCTTGAACATTATTTAGGATAGCATAGGCAGTGCTATGCAAGGCACTTAATAGGTACAATATTAAATGTCTAGATACACACATACATACATGCATAGATTTACTCAAAGACACTCCCAAAACAGCCTCAACAAAAATAACAGGTTGCCCATCGGTGTCTATAAGTGCAAGAAAACTGTGGCAAAAGCAACTGGTGTGGTCTGAGAACTTCTATTAAATGGCTGCTGTGATAATGCATGCAAGCATCACTCGATCAAAAACCAGAAAGGCACTCTATGAGGACATGGAAACAGAAGGAAAGAGTGCACCTATGCACTACAAAGGCAGTAAAGAAAATGAAATGGAAGTGAGAGATTCGTTGAAACTCACGTCGTGCAGAGGAAATGCTGCCGCGTACACCTGCTCCTCGAGGAGACGATCAATGCCAATCTCAGCTCTTTTCTTCTTTCCGTAGACGGTCTTGGCAAGAATTTCGTACGCAACTCTTTGACGATCTCGATTAGGAAAGAACGTGGATTGATTGTCGCTTCCAAGGAACCTTACAATGAATATTGTAATATAACATGTGTCTAAAGTAGTTCAGAAATAATATTGCATGTTAATTTAACTGTGATAGGGCAGCAAGAGAAGAAAAAGGGTAATAAGCAGAAACGAGACAGTTACAGCATCTGAGAAATAGGCCTACAGAGCTGATGGTATGGTTATTCTAGCATAACTGCATACCATTACAAATAAATATTCATGCTTGTCATTGTAAACTTGGTGTTCTACAAAACGGTACTTTACGTGTCATCAACAATATTTATAAACATTTTGCATTTATTGCACTTAACACTGAATGTAGCACTACCGTGAGCTAGGTGTTTCAGCCTCTGGTGAGATGTGATAGAGTGATAAATATGGAGATTATGATTACAGTATTATGATTCACCAGCTGAGTGGTAAAATCAGTTTCTGTAAACCTGATGTGGTCAGCACAGACACAAACACACTGCAAAATTCTTTATCATCAAAGCAACAACATTTTTTGCACATTTTAATTTAATTTTCATTGTTGCTAGTAAATTGTTCTGCTAAAAATACGGCACTGACAAGCAATGAGGAACTGTGGACGACTGTTGGGAGAACAATTAAAAACATATTTATAAGGTTGGAGATTAATAATAACATATGATGCCCTTACCTGTGAATTTTTGAACGCTTGAACTGACAGGTGTAGTAATGAAGAGGCTTGTTAGGTACATCCAGCTTCATTATATTCGGCAGTTTACATGCTGATAGTAATTTTTCTGACGTGTTAGTGGTAGTAGCTGGATGTGCCTACATGTAAAATACACTCACCACCATCATCATTGTCGTCGTCATCATCATCAGCAGCAGCAGTAGAATCATCATCATCATCAGCTGCAGCATCAGCATCATCATCAGCATCATCATCATCAATTATCATCATCATCGTCAGCTGAATCATCATCATCATCATCTGTTGCAGCATCAGCATCAGCATCATCATCATCAATTATCATCACCATCATCATCAGCTGCATCATCATCATCATCAATTATCATCATCATCATCATCATCATCAGCTGCAGCACTTAATCTCCTTACCTTATCTCTGCATGATGACTCTCAGTCAGCTAGGCCTTCAATCCTAATCAGTGAGATTAGATCTGACAACTATCATCCCCATCATTCCTCTTACTCGCTACAAATCCAACCACCCAAAAAAGACACATGCATACCCCAGTACCACTGCTGAAGCATGGAAAAGGGTATTAATTCTAAAACAAGTTGATACAAACCGTTTTTGTTTAATTTTAAGCACTAACCTGCAACGGAGTTCGAAGTAGAAGATCTTCAGCCAAGATACAGAGCACATCCCAAGGAATGTGAAGTTTGATGTAGTAGATCATCTTCTTTGGATTTTCAACGCTCTCCTAAAATGATATCATCATCACTGGCATAATTATTATTATTATAAACATAAGCACAGCAGGACTATGGATGCATTGGTACAGCACGACTATGCTTTGACAAAGCATCAACCAATATTGCTAAAGAACTGTCCATCTATAAAGACCCAACAACATCCTTACAAATGAACCATGAACCAGCACTCTGTATCACAATGTGAATGCTCAAAAATTTGCTGCTGGGCCCATAGAAGGAAAACTTGGCCGAGGCCTGAAATGTTGTGAAACCAAAAAAATTTTCAGACGGCAGAGAATGTCCAGTAGAGCCAAAGGTAGAAGTCAAGGAAAACAGCTGATTCAAGCAAACAATGCATGTGGCCAAGAACACCAAACTCATAATCACAAACATCAATGGACAAAACAAAAGGAAAGCAGCAGCTGTAGCATGGATGATTACTTGAAGAAGTTCTTTCATTGTCCCCGTGACAAAAATGCATTGGCACGTGACTGCTTCAGTTGCTGAGCTAGGGGTTCCAATAGTTTTTTGCATACTACCGTTTCACTTTAAAACTTTACAGGCTTGCTCAAACAGGCAATACATTACATTACAACTCAGTTTGCTTTGAAGAAACCTGACTTGCCTCCTCAGTTTGGACTCCGGCCTTCGTCAGGTTGTCCATGAATTTCTTCCTCCAGGCTTCATGTCTTTCCTTATCGGTGAGTTTTCCTTTGTCCTTCTTCACAGTTTTGCTGGCCTTCCTTTCCTCAATCGTCTGAATGTCCTCTTCATAAACCAGGATATAATCTGAAACGTCAGAAAATTCTTCAGTACAAAAGTTTTAGATTTGTGGAATAGTATTGATGATGATACTGTTTCAGTGGGCACCATCACAACTTCAAGAGAAAGCTACAAAGAATTGGTTGCCAAGTGTTCTCTGCAATCTGCGGTGGGTCCATCACATGAAAGGTCTTCTTACCCACTTAAACACCATGTCCTCAATTCTTACAGTCTACCACAGGGAAGTCAACAAAGTTCAAAACAAACATACCTACAAATACAATACCTACAAATACAATACCTATAAATACAATACCTACAAATACAATACCTACAAATACAATACCTACAAATACAATACCTACAAATACAATGACAGGCACATAGGCATGTATGTGGGCCTATGCATACAGCTGGACATTTATATAGCGCCTTCATGGGGCCTTTCAAATGCCCTCTTTACTTAATTCGGAAATTTTATGGTTTGATAACGATGACAAGTGCATCTGCATATGAGTGATGCTAAAAATGTAGGAATAGCCTCTATTGGCAGGCACACACATACATGTAGAACCAAACCACCAGATTATTGTTCATGCATGACTGATGACTAGTTCAGAAAGTCTGGTCCATGCTGAAGTATGTAATGTAAAGTAATATAAAAATGTGTAAACAAGATCATCAGAGTAGCACAGCAACATTTGTTCCAGTGCTAGATGATAATGTAATTGTAATCCCAAGATTTCTAAAGCGCCCAATGAAAGCCGCGCTGCAGGGACCAGTTTATTCACAGGCGCTCAGTCAAACAAAATCGATAGGCAAAAGGCAAAATGTCAGGTGGAACAGGCAAATGGACATCTTCACTGAAAACATTAATTATACAGAAAGATTATTCAGTTCTGATACCTACCAATTTTTCTGTTTCCATCACGAAAGTAGCACTCAGGGTGAGTATTATTACTCCGTGAAGTTTCACTCTGATGTGTCTTGTCACCATTCGAAGAACTGTATTGCTAGTCCACAAAAAACGCAGAGCTAATAAAGCTGTCACTTTTCTGAAAACTACAGTATAAAGCTATAGACACTATAAAGACCCAGAAACAGGAACATCTATAGTGAAACCTCATTACCCCATAGATTTACCTGTAGTATGGATTGGTTATGCCTCAAAATTTTCCATTAGTGTGAAACTCAATACAGTTTTTGGTGTTACTGTCAATTTGGGTGCTAACCATATTCCACCACCCAAATAATCTGCCTTCAAGCTATCCACAATGTTCTTGCTTGTGCCGTCACAAAACCCTCAAACACCTGCACATCATTCCTGTTCTTAAATCACTTCACTTGCTTAAAATACTTGAACGAATAGAATACAAAGTCCTATCATCACATTATCCCAACCCTCTTATTTTCATAACTTATTTACAATCCAACAACTCGGTTCAACCTGCTCCTCTTCTGCCCTAACACTTTTCCACATTCCCATCACCTCATCCTTAAAATTTGGAAATTGCTCAATAGCCATAGCTACTCCACCCCTCTGAAATAAACTCTGGCCAAGTTTATGACGATTATCTGACCCATTCTATGAACTCATCAAGGCTACACTCCTTGCAATCCCCGTGCACATCTTTCACTCAAAGCTAAAAACATTCCTCTTCCACAAATTCTATCCTGATTCCTCCTATTTCTCTCAACAATCTTACTGCTCAAATTCCAAACACCATCCACCGTAGCCATCTGAGTGTCTGCTTGCCAGACCCTTGGATCTTGACCTGGAACCAAATCTGACCCTTTCTGCCTATCAAATTTGTCTTGACTCAGCGCTTATGAATAAGCTGGTTCCCACTACTAAGCTTTCATTGAGTGCTGTAGAAATCTCGAGTTTGAGATTGTGATTATGATTCACTGTGTCTATATATTTCACTGCATCCATATGAGTTTCAGAATATTTATACAACAATTCGACAAGTTGTCTGAAGGAAGAAGAAAAACAGGAACAGTCCACTAAGCTAACTCCAAAGAGAAGCCGCAGGTATAACATGTTACGGACTTTATTTTCTTAGTGCTCACATTTGAGATCTGGTGGCAAGTCTTTTCCTTCGCTACCTGATCCTCCCACGACAGTTACACCCTGAGTTCACTTGGGAAGCAATCGGAACAGAAAGCTTGGAGAACAAAAATCTGTCCCGGCGGGTGATTTGAACCCTGGTCTCTAGCATTATAGTCCAGCATGCTAATCACTAGACTAACTAGACTACCACAGTCACACACACACACGCACGCTCGCGCACGCGCGCGCGCACACAGTCTGAAGAAAACCTGCAAAAAATACCTATCTGATTGTGATATGTAATTAAAAGTTATGCTTGCTTGCTTAATATCCACCTCACAACCAAACAACATTTGCCATGCATTAAACACCATATGGTCAAACTATTACTGTGAACACTATTCATACATAGTTAGTATCAATGAAGCAACGGCCAGATAGCAACGCCTACCTTTTCTCAGGAAACCCATATAGACCTGCTTATAAATTCAGTTTCAAAGCACAGACTTTTTTACATCACTGCATCAAAAAATTCTACATTAAAACAAGGGTTATAAAACAAATGCTATAGACTGTGATCTTTTCAAGTATCAGGCTTCTGTGGATCTGCCTGCCTGCCCGCCTGCCTGCCCGCCTGCCTGCCCGCCTGCCTGCCTGCCCGCCTGTACGTTTGCCTGTCTGTCAGTGTGTATGTATGCATGCATGCATGCATGTCTGTCTGTCTGTATGTGTCTGTCTGTCTCAAAATCTGAGATCTATTACTGGAATTTCATTTTTTCACCAGTACTGACTTACTTCCCACTTTCCATGATTCCATCCACCTCCACCCCGTGATATTTATGTCAACTAATGCAGTCATGATGGAACTAAACCCTGTCCTCATCTCCAAAGAATATTTTCCCCTTTTGGTCCATTGACTTGGAACAGAACATTATCTATCCTCAGCCAGTTCAACATACATCTACATCTCGGACTACCAATGGTCCGTACAGGGGGACCTTAAATGGCCTGGCACCCATTCAAATGGGCAGCAGTGATCAAAGATCATTGCAAAAATGAGCAGGGTTGAGGTCATACTGTCGACATATTAAGCCGTGTACATTTACAGTTTACCTTTACATCTCAGATTGCAAGTCATATAACTGTTTCAGCTCTGGCATGATGCTCTCCCAAACGCGATGCCATTCACTCATAATGCAAACGGATAAAGAATATACTTAGTAACCTCAAAAATATATAAAGATAACAGATTGCACAATACACTAAATTATCTGGCACAAATTTTATTGACTGTCTGGATAAAGCCAAAAAAACAGCAGTCAGCACTGGATTTTAATAATAACAGCAAAAAGTATGGTAAGGTAAGATAAGGTAATTAATTACTCATTTACGGCATAACAATACTCATCTAAATTGTGGTCTTTGTGCTGAAACACAGAGGTAACAGTAACCTCACAACTCCACAACCTTTCATACAGGTCAAATGGCTTGACAGTGAGCAATCAATTTCACAGTCGCCAGACTCATAGGTTAGTGATAAATGAATTGTCTGTCACCAATCCAACTTAATTAGAATCTGGCTCAAGCAGAAATGGGAAGGATGAATTAGATAATGAATTTGTATACAGAATGTCATCATGAGAATCAGAAGAAAGAAACTGACAAGCAACTGAATCATAAATAAAAAATAATAGTGCTTTCAAATAATGTTCAGAAGCAGATTAAGAAGAATTCCAGAACTCAGAAGCGAAATGCAAAACTATAATAACAAGTGATTATTCAAACTTTAAAAAATCAAATATCTACACATTTTATTCAAGTGCAATAAAATCATAAACAAAATTGTCATCACTGACAGAAAAAATCAAAGCAAGTAACCAAAGTAAAAACAGAATTCATCGTAATATATTTTCAACAAGTTAGTTGCAAATCCAAGCCAAGAGGTGCAAGGCATAGCATCCAGTAGAGGTTCAGGTCATCCCAATGCAAATGTAGACATTGCTCGCCAAAGACAGAGTGAATTATTCACAAAGGTTGCAAGACAGAAGGCCAACCTGGAATAATGAGCAAAACAGATGCGTTGCCAAGACAACATGAGCGGAGGTGTGAACGAACAAAGGATAGATGGAAGGAGTCTTTGGGGAGAAATGCCTACGCTGCATCTACCGCTGCAGCAGTAGCAGCTGCTGCTGCTGCTGCTGCTGTTGCTACTGTTGTTGCTACTGCCACCAAGGAAGATTCGGTAATAGTTTGCCACTGTGTGGGTTGAATTATTGATTGCATTGGCATGCTGGCCTGTAGTTTATTCACAAGGTGCGCAGTGGTGGTTTGTAGGAATATAAGTAGGTAAGGTGCTGACATATAACATAATGTCGTTTAAGATTTATTAGAAAATGAACAGATTAATGCATGGTAACGTGCATGAAAGCACAAAGATAGTTGGATTTGACGTGAATTATAAGAAATGTAATAGCTGCAAAGCAGTCTTCAAATGCAGTTTCATATGTTAATGAGACCAGGCAGCTGTATTTTGTCTGCAGAAGGCTCATAATATATGACGAACTGTTTTCTTTAATAGTATTATACAGATATATTTTGTTTTATAATAGTATAAGTCAGCCAGCATCAAAACAAGTAACAAGGTACTGCATACTTATTCAACCCCATATAAGAGACCTACACCAGGATGGCGATTTAGTGCTGTGGATACAACACTGGCAAGCACAGTGAAGTTAGGCAACCATGAGCTTGGTTAGTGCTTGGAAGGGTGAAGGCACACTATGCCATCTGGGTTAACTCAGCCCTACATCCTTTTGAAGGCAGCATATAAACACCAAGGAAAGTTAGGAGGTTAAAGAGATGTTCTGTTGTTAAATTTCCGGTATTGTGTTTGCATTTCATCCAAAGGACCCTTCAAAACCACGAGCCATGTTTCTGAGATTTTCTATAGAAGAATAAAGTGTGAGGTTCCTAAAAAGTTCCATACAAGTGCTTGGATACATACAGTGTCATACATACATGTAAACAATAGTATTGGCTCTGCTTTATACCGAGTACATGCCTCACTGGAACAACATTTCACACAAAATTCCACTAAACTGCAATATTACATGACAGATTATAATAAAACAACATTATATTCAAAAGTATATGAAAACGCAATGTTATAATTCATCATCAATCATCTCTGGTGTGCCTCTCTCTGAAGCACTGTCATTTGGATTACGACTGACAGATCAATAACAAAAATAACACTAACACTGAAAGAATGAGTTTATGTGATTTCCTAAACAAAGGTCTAAGAGTAAGTAATAAAACAAATGCTACATAATCCACTTCGCATTGCAATTACTGACTAACATTATGAAGTAATCATCAGCAACTGCATGAATGGCTGACAAAAAACAAAGTTCTGCATTATACAGGGGCAAACGGACACACAACATACGTGCATTTGCATGGAAAAATCACCTTGCTGAGTACCTAACAATATGGTGGCCGAATAATAGGATTACAACACCACCACATTATGTAGCCATAATTTCCACTAATATCAATTTTACTATATAAAACTGCGGCTCATTTTGAGCCAAAAAGGGAGCCACGCTATGAAATGAGGCTGTTAATATCGGGACTAGGTCATGTATAAGCTACTTGGACAGAAGCCACGGTACATCCATAAACATGAAACATAATGGAATTCATAGCACGCTAACCCTCGCCGTATGCGAAATCAATGAAATACATCATAACAGGACTAGCAGTTATTATCAGCGCATTCCTAACAACATCTTTTATGGAGCAACCATGTGGCACATAGGAAAAGACTGCAGACATCAACTAGTAATGCCTTGCCATATTTTCCAAACCATTCACAGAAAAACTGGAAAAATTTTATTAAAAGAACTACACAACAGTAATGCTTATGTCAACGATGATGGCACAAACTTGCTAAAAATTTTAGATGCTAATCAAATTCTGTGCAACGACTAAATTAAAACCACCTTCACTTAGCACTGACTATTAAAATAGAAACTGAGAAATGACTGCTAAAATAAACACTAGCTATCTGGAGTATCACTAAGAAAAAGAGATTTGTAGTAGTCTTTAGAAAGTCAATAAATAATTCTGTTAGCTGCTTATTCGGACTGAACATTGCTATAGTTATTAACATTAGACAATTGTTTCCCATCAGTTCATTAACCAACCTGAATGTCGGCAGCCAGACAAGTATTTTTCTGAAAAATAATACTAAATTTCCTATGAAGCCTTTTGTTACTAGATGGTGCATGAAACAGAGAATAAAACCTACCATTAGACAAGATATGACAAGAGAATATCAAATTTTTGGCACAATTATAAATTGCAATCAGCATATAGCTAATTATAAACATCATGCATTCTGGCTATTCAAAAATCTTTTAACTACACTGTGATCATGAATAACATCCATTAAAACTGTTTATGACCATGAAAATAATTTTGAAACGTATGGCAAAACATTCCTGGTCTTGGGATCGTGTAGGGTAAACAGTTTGAATACATCCAAAATATCTTTACTTAACTTTTTAAATAAATAATTATAATTAGTAATATTCAATCTAAATGAGTATTTTAAAATAAAATTTCAACAACTGCAGGCCAAGTATTAAAAAGTAGTTTCAGGAGTGTTTTGTAAAGGCCAAGAATTTAATCACTTTATCTTTGCAGAAGCGTGGTACAATCTTCACCAATATAAACTTTCATACTAAAGATTATTATCTACTTTAATCAGACTTGTGCGGCGTTTGTGCCATGCTAAGTACTTTGATATTTCGAATGATAACAAACAATTCCAACAGAATACACAGCTTGAATAAGGTGAAAATAGGTTTCAATTCAATTAGGAAGAACATCTGTGAGGCTTATTCTGGTTGTCTGCTCTATAATCGTTATTCTCTATCATCTTCGGTTGGATTCAATTTCTTTGCATTCTTGGCTTCTACCTCTATCTGTTCTGTTAAATCCATCTCTCTGGGTCTCTGAGACCATCATAATGTATTTCTTTCATTGGTTCATCCTTTTACTCCATATGACCAAGCCATCTCATCCAATTCCTTCTTAATACATCTTCTTACTGCTGCATAAGTCATTTCATTCAAGTATGCATCCCTAGTCCGCTCATTTCACTATGCACCCATGACTTATAAATGTTTTTTTCAGCAAATGTTTTTTACTACACTGTTCAAACACCGATCTGCATAAAAAGACAAAGAACAAGTAGAAGACTATCCCACAGCTCAGATATAAATGTAAATGTACATGTTTTTTACAGCGACCTTATGGCCTCGACTCGACCCCTGCGTATTTTTCAATGAATTAATCGAGTAAGATGATATTGAAATGGCATTGTTACATGGCATAAGAGGAAGAAAACTGCTCATCATTCAAATGTTCGTGTTAATTTACAGAATGGAGGGGTATGCAGCCACACTATTTTTAGAGACAAACGAGGCAAAATTTAATGTCTGTGATTAGAATCATAATCTTAATTGTAATCTCCAAATTTCTAAAGTGCTGCTTAAAAGCTAAGCATAGGGCACCAGCTTATTCATGAGCACTGCATCAATTCAGTGAGGCTGTCCAAAAATGCCATGTCAAGAACCAAGTCCGGTTGCCAAAAGACCAGAAAGAGAAGGGGAAAGGAGCCGTTAGGGTGGGCTGTGTTTAAGCTGAGAGAAATGGGAAGGCAGGAGATTGGCTGGATCAGAGTAGGATTTCCTGAAAAGGTGAAACTTTAGTTTTGAATGGAATACCTGAAGAGTAATAGATAGAGGGACTTGAGACGGATGATGTTGAGTGAACAACTGAACGGATAGAGGAACAGAACACTGACAATACTGCAGACAGGCATAATTTGCACTTCAAAGCCAAATATTACCAAAGAAACCGAATTCTGATCAGATACAAATTACAGATGACAATATTACATTGGGAACAATAAATTACAGAGGAGATTCAGCAGTCTCAATTATCTACAGCAGCAATACTCATTGTTATGATAATCATATTGATTATACGATTTACATAATATATGTCAACATAATTTCGTCCGGGCATCAGGCTGACAACATCATTATTTTCCAAGTGTCCTCATTAAATAGTGGAACTGGGTACCTGTCACTGAAGCAGTCAAATACGGTAAGTATGGTGCCAAATGGCTATCAGCCATGGTGTTTACCAGTGGTATGATGTACTTGGATGTAACTCCTTGTTCAAAAGCAACTGGATTAGGTCAATGAATATGCAGGTATGTGTCAGAATAGTTGTATAGAACCTTTTAAGAACTCCCTCAAGAGCACTGGAACATGGCTGTCTAACAGGTCTCGTCTGAAGTAATATAATCTAATGGATCTAACAGAGCTTATATGAAGTAATCTTACTCTAATGGATCTTACAGATCTGATCTGAGGTAATCTAATCTAATGGATCTAACAAATCTGATACGAAGTAATCTTAATCTAATGGATCTTACAGATCTGATCTGAGGTAATCTAATCTAATGGGTCTTTGGAATGGGTTACAAAAATAATGCACTGTTCTGCTGTTCCCTGCTTTCATTCGGAAAAAGCTGAATAATATCTTGTTTAATGGTAGACTGGCACTGATGGCCATATTGGGTTGGCAGCAGTGCTGAGCAGTTGCTTCTGAAGCTGCACTAAAATGCTTCTGAAGGATTTTCTTAACAGGTGCTACACAAATGCTCAGTTACAATTACAATTACACCATATCAATGTATGTTTACATTACATAATATTAAACTATGAGATTACAGATTGAAATAATAATTAAAAAACTGATGCAAATAATGAGCACATACTGTACATGTACAGATACGTGTTAATTACAGTTTACTAGTAACTGAATGTTAAGTCAGTTGATAATGTTGAGGTAAAGGTAAATGTAGTTTTCTACAGCTACCGTATAGCCTTGATCCTGGTCATATTTCAGTGAGCTGATGAGGCCTGATCCTTCTGCCCATTTGACTGGGCAATTGTCACATTTAATCAATCACTGTCATCTTTGTTTCTGCTGCCATCATCATTATCACAATTATCATCACAATTATCAACAACAAAAATAACACTGCCATCAACATATCACCATCAGTAACACACAAAACACTACAGTTGCAAAACAGCATCAGCAAGCATCCATTCCATGAAGCAGTCCTTATTACTTCAAAACACCAACTATATACTAAATGACACAGTTGCAAAAACAGCGTCACAGGCATCCATCCTGAGAAGCAGTCCTTATTAGCTCAACGCAGAATCAATAAGCCGGATGTGAATCAACTCACCAGCTCATCTTCCGCAAGAATACGTGCTCGATCGTCGTCCTTAATAGACCCATAATCCTCCAACGGTATGGTTCGTCCGTTCAGTACATTCCTCTCATCGGCCGATGGCTCCATCTCTTAATATTTCCTCCCGCTCACAGCAGTCCTTGACTTAGTCGGCCATCTCAGCAACGCCGCTATTTATCTCCGCGTCTCTGTAACGTTCGACGGCTCACCACCTCACTGAAACAGTCACAGGTCAACCGCGCAAATGGAGCGAAAGGGCGAAGGATGAAAGGAAATGAGAAAATCAATAACTATGCTTTGAAAAGCCAGACAAGGCTAAACGGTATGTGTCGGAAAGGTCTGCCGCAAACAGCATGAATTATGTTCGATATTAATGAGCAAAAGATGCACAGTATTGGCTGAAAGATTTCAAATCTGGAACTCGTGCACTCAGCCATGTTCAGCTGTTCTTATTACCCAGTTATTCATCCATCCATATTGTCATATTATCTTGCAACATCTGACAAAGAGTAATAGGACTACCTAAAACCGTTCAATACGAAGTATATGCAAGGTAAGAAGGTAAGGTTTAAGGTAAAGCAATATTCAAGATAAGAAGGCAAAGCAATATGAAAGGTATGAAGTTAAAAGCAATATGTAATATTGCAAGGTAAGAAGGTAAAGCAATATGCAAGGTAAGAAGGTACGGTTTAAGGGAAAGCAATTAGGCAAGGTAAGAAGGTAAAGCAATATGCAAGGTAAGATGGTAAAGCAATATGCAAGGTAAGAAAGTAAGGTTTAAGGTGAAGCAGCAATTACACACTTCTAGCAACAGGCACAATATTTGGGCTTTCCATATTTTAAAAAATCTACTCATTTTTCAGAAAATTCTGTTTTCTGTGACTGGGTTAAGCTATTTATCCTAACAGATTGTCTATAAAAATAAACTAATAATATTAAGTTATTATGCTGCTACCTATTACGTTGTTCTTCGTGCAGTTAAGTCACAAAAGCAACTGTTTTTAAAGGAGTTATTTACACAACTGTTCCAAAGCAGTTATCCAAACTACTTTTGTAAATTCTTGTGAACCAGATATCTGATTCAAATGGTCAAGAACACTGAAGAATTTATACAATGACTCACTAAAACATACTCCTGAAACTTTACTTGCAAAATGCATACTACTTCAGATGTAAACACAGATCATATACCCTCAAAAAAACAGTGCTAAATTCAATAGAAGGTTAATTGCCTAGTGGCTCTGTCTATTGCCGAGCCATCTGCTCCACAAACCAGTAATTGTTTAGGAAACAAACTGAAGACAGTGAATTCGTAGTCAATCAATGACAATTGCGTTAGCAGAAATAAATAATATGAAAGATTGTTACTATCAGACCTATTATAATATTAATAAATTATTCCATTGTAATTATATATTTTACCATAGCAGACACAGTTACAGTATAATGTACTTCAAATTCAAGGCAATTAATGGGATTAACGCTTTTTAAGGACTGCATAACTTAATGAAGTCACCACACTCAGCTGCAAAATTTATAAAAAAAATTTTCAGATAGGATCACGTGTTTTTAAATAAAAACTTCAATAAGGGGTAGGTCCACAGAAACAGCAAACACACAGGCCAAAGCAATTTCTGATGATTCACAATTAAGATACTGTGCCATCTATACTATGTTCCTACATAGGCCTACATATGGTGTCGTTATAGTGCTGCAGGAACTATCTAAAACAAAATCATATCATCTGCTGCTGTAGAAACTATCTAATCGAAAATCATCCTTTCTCACTGAGGCCAAGCCAGTTTACAGTGCTTCCCAGTTACTCTACATTCCCAAAATAATGCCAGGACAAAAATTACTTCATGCTTACAAATGTTCTTTGCTTTACATAACCCTGAGAGTTACAAGCAAAATAGGGTTTCCTGTATTTGTAACCACCCACCACCACCACCACCCACTGCTATTAATGCACAGAATGTTGCTCTGGAAATACATTTAGTTTTAAATTTTTAAAAGAACATTTGCAGTAGTCTTGCAATACAGCCAAATCCAGTCAGTGAATTTCTACAGCTGTACAACCATGTGCAAATACAATATGGTGTACAATGCTGAAGTAAAATTTAATGTATGGCACACCACCTGCATGACACATTAGTCTACCTATCTTTAATGCTTTCTCTAATCCATTTCATGCGAAATACACTTATTTTTGTCAGACTGCAATGTTTGAACCGGCTTACTAATCCAGTTTTGAGCATTTTTGGCTGATTAACTTTAAGAAATTAGTTTTTGTGAGATTTCATAAAGAAATGCCTTAGGGCCGACAAGTCAGTGTTTATATATGGCTGTGCTTCACCTTCATAAGTCAAATAGCAAATGTTTATAGACTTCAATGTTCAACACATTTTAGGTCCAATTTCAAACTGAATACCGATTGTTAACCTCCGTGAGATTTAATATGTATATCCTTACAATTTTTGGAAGTTGCTTCAAAAGGCAAAATGTAAACACCTATAGGTTCAAATATTTCAAATTTTGATAGCAAAAACCCCACAGTTTGATCCGGCACGGCGCATTTGCAATAAATTAATCATCAGGATAATACGGTAATCATACAAGCCTGTCAAAACCTGTTACGAGCAGTACAAGAACTAATCTCCGGTGCCTGGTTAAAACCGTATGCCGTCCTCAATCCATCAACATTGCATAAGCGCGATAGTTCAGTCGGTTCCAGAAGCACGTTTTTAAACTGGATACACGAGAAAGTTCTTGGAAAAACGGCAAAGATTGATTACACAATTAAAAACTAAAACCCGCTTAAGTATTCGGCGATTAATTATCGCTCGTAGCCTATAAACATTTCTCCACTTTCGCTAACTCCATCGTCTGCTCCTCCGCGTCTGGTGCGTCACGTGGTCATGCGCTGGTTCCAGGTTGTCCCAGGCGACGAAGGATAAGCCTATACTCAATGTACGCACACAATATATAGCCTACGCACGATGTACCACGTTAGTAATCATTGTAATGTAGTGTAATAAGACGATTCATCATTCATATATCTATATATAGCTCGAGCATTGTTTAAATAGCGAGCTACTTCTAGTATACTTTACACTAATTTTATATGGACTATATACCTTAAACACAGCCAACCCTAACAGCTCCTTTCCCCCTTCTCTCTCTGGTCTTCTGGCAACCGGACTTGGTTCTTGACATAGCATATTTGGACAACCCCGCTGACTTGATGCAGCGCTCGTGAATATGATGGTGCCTGCGCTTAGCTTTTAAATAGCGCTTTAGGAATTTGGAGTTAACGATCACGATTACTATTACCTCCAAAAGTCAAAGGAACAAGGATCACCGGAATAGGTTAGGCCTACTTTTAAGCTTTTCGGAAAGATTATTTGGGCATATACACGGTATTAATCATACTGAAGTCTTGTAACAAGCACCGTTTTATATCTTGCAATAACTCCACACAAAAATTTCTTACAAAAATTCTTACTTTTCCAGTATAAATATTAAACAGACTATCTTATCATAATTCTTCATCTATCTAGAATATTTTATCACATGAGTTATTTTGAGAACTGACTCGTATCGAGTGGACAAGCAGTCTATTAGCTGAAGATTAGGGTGCCTCAGAGTGGCCTAAGGCATCCATTAATACTAGCGTCTTTGTAGCTGTCCGTGGCATTTATGCAGCGCCGTTCTTAGTGTCATTATCCTTTGGCCAAGTCATCTATATGCAGGCACTGCCAACATCACCCCCACGAACACCACCATCACAGTCGTCGTCAACATTGCCATTGTTCTCGTAGCAAGATAGCGTGACTACCAACCATCTACACTGTGTCCGGAAAAATTCCAAGGCTTTACGGTAAATATGAAAATAATTAGTAAACATTAATCGATTTTTAAAATTCCAAAAACAGTTTAATCCTGAAATATTATTTGCACTATAATTGTTGTTTTGGCGTAAAAATTTCATAACAATTTTGTCTTCCTCGCTGAACGCCATTTTTCTAGCAACTTTCTTTACAAAATATAAAATTCAAATACGTCACTGTGACGTAATTTTAAACGGGGGCCGTTAATAAATTACAAATAATTTTGTTGGTAATTATATATTTCAGGATTAAACTGTTTTTGGAATTTTAAAAATCGATTAATGTTTACTAATTATTTTCATATTTACCGTAAAGCCTTGGAATTTTTCCGGACACAGTGTATTGGGCTTCTCTGTAGCAGATCAAGGCTGACAGAATTTGGGTCTATGAAAAATATAGGCCTAAACTAGCCTGCCTATACAGGTTTCTGACAGGCACCTGTTCTTCATATTTTTCTATAGCGACCATATGACCTCGACCCTACTCATTTTCATTGAATTTATCGGGTGAGATCCTTCATCACCGCTGCCTTTTTGAAAGGACAGGTGACCCTCTTTCGCTGTCATCATTGTGATCAAGTAAACAGCAAAACTAGGAACATAACTCGAATATTTTTTTTAAATTTAAAACTCAAGCTTTGTATTCATACTAATTTAAGCCTGCTAGCAAGTGTTACTGCATTATAATAGAAAAAATTAGACTGTTAATAGGCATACTGTTAACATAGGCTAATATATGATTTATAATTTCCCCTAAAATATACCAATATACTGCAAATGATTACACAAATGTTTTGTGTTGTAACAATTGGCAACAAGTTTCTCTACTATTTACAGAAATGCGAGTTTGGTTAATATGTCAAATTTTCCTCTTTCATGCTTTCCAGCAAAATATGGGGTAACTGTTTATCGTCTGTCCTAACGAGATCCAACTAATCTGTTGTAACTTGGAATTTTATTTTCAGGCAAATGGTCCTTCACTTGGACGCAATGACTGTGATGATCGTTAATTCTCTTTGGATAATTTAAACTCTCGACTGCTCTCTCTCTCTCTCTCTCTCTCTCTCTCTCTCTCTCTCTCTCTCTCTCTCTATATATATATATATATATATATATATATATATATATATATATATATATATATATATATATATATATATATATATATATATATATATATATATATATATATATATATATATATATATATATATATATATATATATATATATATATATATATATATATATATATATATATATATATATATATATATATATATATATATATATATATATATATCTTAGTAGAAGTTCGAAACAAGACATTTTTCTCTTCGAATGACGGCAATATCAATCGTTTCTCATTCGTGATGTTCAATACAAGTCGTCTAAGTTCGAAAGAGGACTTTAAAGAACGACGAAATCATGCAAGCATTAGACAAGTCTGAAAACGGTTGAAAACAAGGCCAGTCGAATTGACTGAGACCTCCGAACTGGGAATCTTCCTCCACGACAAAGCAGATGTTGCGCAACTTCTGCTGGTTCAAACTGCGTAGGACATCGAATATCGCACAACCGAGGTCTGATTTTGTGTCTAGTTCCTGAAGGCCTTTTCTTAAGATAAAAGCTGCTGCCTTTGTCTTTGATAGCATTGCAGTTGCTGCTTGGCTGAAGTTCTGATCAAAGTAGATGTCATCGGGAAAACAGGATACCCCATCTCCCATGGCACACCAGTCCTCAAGCAGTCTTTGGAGGCGAGTACCAACTGTCGTATCCTTACTATCGTCGCTTCGTCTAATGTCATCCCAGGCTACCAGACAGATATCTGTAGAATTATACTTTCTATCAATCGTATCGTCATTACTGCCTTGAAATCCCTGTTCCGAGAAGGTTTTATCGCCAGCCAGCCATCGAAACGCGTATTTTAAATCTGGCTGAGGATAGATATTATCATTCATGCTTTTATCAGAATTTCGAAGCTTTGAAGCAATTCTGAGTTTTGCTATAACTCCAGTATCGCTTTCTTCGGCGGCCCTTGTTACCAAATCGATGATGATTGCTTTTCTTTTAATCGAATTGTCCGCAAAGTCCTCTTCGTCCAGTCTAAGCTGACCAGCTTTGTCCAGGGCTGTCAGATAAGTACAAGCAGCAGACCCATCATATTGTCTATTCCTTCTATGGTAGAGTTCGACAAGTTTCCAGATATTGTAAACTTTAGCAGGGTCGTTCCTTAACGCATCCAACAAGGCGACAAATACGTTTTCCTGTCGGTTAAAATACTGCACCTCAGACAGCAGCACAGATGATTCAAGCTCCAATGCTTCGTCGTTTGAGTTTTTCAGTTCTGCCCTCAAAATGCTACGGAGGTTGAAGAAAGACGACTTGCCACATGTAAAATTTCCTCTGACTGTTCTTTTGATTGCCTCACGATACATATTTTTTATATCCTCCCGTGTTCCAGCATCATTATCCTTGTTCTTATCCCATTTCACTGCCCAAAGCTCATACAGGTAAGCAGCGTCATTGTCGTTATGAATGCAATCCTCTGTCTCAGCAGCCAACCGGTAACAGTTTTCAGCCTCTGGCAACTGTTTGCGAAACACATAATATTTCGCAAGGTCGACAAGATAACGACAGCTTGTGTCGCCCATAAGTCTGTTGGCTTCATCGAGACACTCCTTTGACTTTTTAGAGTATTCCTCCGCTTTGTCAGAGAAAGTCCGCTTCAGTTGATGGTCGGAAGTGTTTCGAGCCATCTGTGCGTGGTCAGAACGTATTGCGGTCTTGCCTTTCGAGCTCATGTTGCTGGCTTTTCCCGACCACTTTGGATTTGAATCTGCGCCGCTTGAGCGATTTTTGTGACGGTAATCATTGCTTGCTGCCCGTTTACTTTCTTTCATAAACAGTGCCCAAAGATGTTTGTAAACTAGACTCATTTGATGCCAAGCCATATGGCGACTGGGACATAAATCGACGGCCTCCCGCAACGGCTTGAGTGCAAAGAGATATTCCTCTTCCGTTGAAGCTTTCTGTCTGTAATAACGTCCACATCTTTCGAGAACGTACGGGTCGTCATCCCGACTGATTTCGTAAGCTTCATCCATGCAATGTCTGGTATCTTCTTTATAAGGAAAGACGGCGGTGTCAACCGTTCCACAGAACTCGTTCTTATTGTACAAATCTATTAGTTCAACTAACGCTCTTCCGTGGTAAAAGTGGTCGTTACAATCGATCACTTCCAATAGCAGCTTCGAACACTTTCTAAAAGCAACACCCACCTCGTATTCTCCTGAAAGCAGCTCTGTCTTTCCTCTATTCATCAATCTTGTGTAGGTCTGTGCCAGTTGGAACTTCCAAAAACACAGTTTCTTTTCGACCAACTTATGTTCCTTCTCCTGCTCTGTAAGTTTGTCGATCTCTTCCAGAACTTTTTCGTACTTCCTGATGGAATCGAGATAGAAGTCGGGACCGATGAATTCCAGGCAGTAGGCAACTTCCGCCATGGCGACAAGACGCAGCACGTTGGCGTCTGTTCTCGCGTCCAAGTCATATAATTTGTCCAGCACCTCACCTGCTTCCTCGTAGTTCTTCTGCAATTTCAGAAGATGAAACTGGTTGACGAGTGCCGCAACATTTGTCGGTTCGCTCCGTCGGCTTCGCTGAATCAGTTCACTAGCTTCCGTCCACTTCGAAACCGTCGGATGGAGATATAAATAACCAAGAAGGTTCGGTCGACACACATCCTTCCAGAAATAGTTCGATTCATTGCTCATGGTTGATTCCAGCATACTGATATGTTTCTCGACATGTTTGGGTGTCCGTTTGAATTTGTATCTCAGCAATCTGTCAGTCTCCTCGATAAACAGACACTCCCACTCTTTCTTCAGCCACTGTTTCCACCTGCTATCTACCGACTCTTCCATATTTCTATCTGAAACAAAACAAGCAAACTTTACCCAATTAAATTAACGAGTCGACTTCATACTGCAGGATATAATTGCCAAATCCAATAATAAGCGTTGCCCATCGATCTCAATGTACGAAAGTTTATAAAAGAGATACTGATACCATACGTGTGAGTCGTTTTAGTCAAAGTTCAGAATGTTGGCAAATGTTGGTCTACTGCTGCAGATGTCGGGATAGTGTTGGCCAAATATGGCTCTACGACATGTTCATGCTACGGATGTTCTTAAGAGACAATAAATGTAGTAATCCGCTGTGTATTGTAACGATACAGTCTATCACAACGCATAGTGTACTGCGCGTATTGGCGGTGTACTCCCAATACAAGGCACAGCTTCGAATGTTTTTTTTTAAACTGGGGCTAAGGTGAAAAAAGGCTTCAGGAATTTCAGCGGTTTCGATTCTGTATCTCCAGTACTATCTCCGTAAGAACGTCCTACTGGCCAAAAGGTGCCTATATTATATCGAATTCATATGCGTTCTCCTTAAAAGTTGGATGGATCGATAATTATAGGCACTAAAAGCCAATATAGCTTACTTAGCCTATTAACTGTAACTGTAACTGTAAAAAGGCAACTGTGAGCTGCGTGCAACACGAGCTTTAAACAGCTTATATTTAAACGGCGCATAGGCCTATGCATGTAGACATGAAGGCAGTTCAGTCCATCTGTAGTCAAATGCAAAGTTAGACATGTATAGGCCTGTAGATATTACCTCTAGACTACAGCTTGTCAAGGATCACTTTCATTAATACTAGAACACAACCCACCATATAACCATATAACAACTCCTCTCACCCTTTTCTCTCTGGTCTCCTGGCAACCGGGCTTGGTTCTCGACATGGTATCTTTGGACAATCCCACTGACTTGACGCAGCGCTTGTGAATAAGCTCGTGCCCCGCACTTAGCTTTTAAGTAGCGCTTTAGAAATTTGGAGTTTACGATTACAATTAGGAGATACTGCAAACTGTCACGACTGCAGAATTGCTCGCATGGTTAGAGCTATCGAATTCGTGATGATAACTTGTGATCTCATGCCATAATTTGTTATCACGTGATCGTAACTCTCCCCCCCCCCCCCCCCCCGATGATAATAGATTCTGTTGTAATAAAAAAATCAGAATCTCGTTTCATTTTCATGGATTTTAAGCCGCTCGCTGAATTATGGCCTTTGACCTCTTGGTCAACAGACGCTCCGCAAGAAAACAATATCTTTCTCCCTAAATATCGACGAATTTGAATCGTTTGCACCATCTGTTTCGTTGCAGCACTTGGAGCTTTACACCTGTGTAAATGCTTTGCCGGCGAGGTTACCACTAAGCTTACAACTTCAAGTGGTCGTCCTATATCGTGTACATGTAGTTTTTACCCATCTGTAAATGATGCGCATAAGTGCCGCATGTACATAAGTTGAAGTGTGGACATAAACAAAAGCAATAATGCAAATAAGCGGTAAACAGATTGATAGTATTATGGTCTACACAGAGGCTACAGCGCAATCAATCGATCCTCTTAAATTGGCATGTTTTGCGGATGAATTTTGGACCTTTAGTGCACCTTCGATCGATACCTGTTCATATTAAAACAACGTATTAGAAGTTGCAATTAATTCGCTATAGAAAGGAAGAGCTATTCAAGAAATTAGAACTTTTCATTCGATGTGCACTTTACATTCGAATGCTTCTTGAAGGCCCCTACTGACCCTCAAAAATTTATCGACTGGGCGCACTTTTTACAAACTTCTGGACCGACCAATGGCTGTACTTTCTGTATGCAAGGAAGAGTCCGTCGCTGGCCTTGGGAGAGGGACATCTCTGTGAATATTTAATAAGTGTTTTCAGTTTTGAGTGATAGACAAGCGCAGAAATTTAATGTCCTGTATGGCCTCGACGCTGCTCGCTTTGGTAGTCTAGGAATATCTGGACGCGGCATTTTCTGCCATCAGCCCAATGAGACCCGGTTAGTAAGCTCAGCAGTGTGCTAGAGCTAGCAACAATAGGTTTACTGGCATTTGAAATGTATGTACATAGGTGAATCCTAGGTCTCTCTTCCCCTTTTAAGAAGGCCTGAGGTTGGGTAGCGTCGCATTCATGTTTAAGACGCCCATTGAACATTTAAGAAGGTCCTGAAATAAATAGGCCCAGGAACTCACATGTGCAACCCATCCAGAATTAGGCGTTGCAGTTGACACCAGATTCCTGGTGTTTCGTTAAGGATAAGGAGTGACCACAGCCGAAAAACGCTCACAGCACACTGTTGGGCTCACTAACTGGCTCTCATTGGGCTGATGGCAGAAAATGCTGCGTGCAGATAGTCACAGACTACCAAAATGTATAGGATCAAGTCCATACAGGACACTGAGTTTCTGCTCATGTCCATCACTCAAAACTGAAAATACTCCTCTTCCACAAACCCTGTTCTGATTCTTCCTCTTCCACTTATCTCTCCTTCCGGTTAAATTCTAAACACCATCCACACATACATAAATACATACATACATACATGCATACATACATACATACATACACACATACATACATACACATACATGCATACATACATACATAAATACATACAAACATACATATATACATACATACATACATACATTGATACGTACATCGATACATACATACAATTTAGTGTGACGAATAGACTACTAAGTGGAAATTATACATTACAGTGTTAGACCAATGAGTCGCCTCTAGATCTGCTTAGATTCAGACGACCATGCCAATGTGCAGATACGCTTCATATGCATTCGCCAGAGGGAGCTACGTGTATTCACATGCATTCGCCAGAGGGAGCTACGTGTATGCTTATGCACTCGACAGAGGATGCTCACGCAGTCTTGAGCAACACCAAAATATGACTGAATAGCAGAAGAAAAACAATGATTGCGTCAAAGCGAATGCGTGAAGCTATGAACACCAGCCATAGAATAGCTTTATATTTCCAACCCTAAATTCAACTTTTGTCTTCACCATATTTCACAGGGGAAATATCGTTGGGCAAGAGCCAGAGACGCTCTTCTGGTGGATTAAGATACAACATCTGCACTGAGGCCTACTTTTTCCTCTTTAATTATAATTCAGTACACATAATAATAATAAAGATGAAACATTGCCATCATGCTCTGAACCCTCTGGTGATGGAGATTATTAATTTAATTTAGTAGTAAGCTCGAGATTTCTATAAGTAGTCTACTGCGAAATTATGTATAAATATAGACGTTTTAATTTAAGTATAGACTGCGTTACTGTAAAGTGTTCAGAATGCCCGTCATTTCTTCACAAAGGAGACCTCAAACAAAACTATGAATGCATGATTTTTCTCCTTGTTAATATTTTGTAGACATGCAAGGCAAAGACTCGTGTAGCTTGCACTGACCTTCAGAGCTCACTCATGCTGACCTTCAGAGCTCACTCATGCTGACCTTCAGAGCTCACTCATGCGAAGGACGTAGGCATGCATGATTCAGCATGAATCATCCAACAGTCGATTTTACTCGTTCTGTCCAATGGATCATACTTATCGAATGCGACTTCCTTTATAAGCAACCAGCCATTGAG
Source organism: Norana najaformis (assembly GCA_964023275.1). Taxonomy (NCBI): domain Eukaryota; kingdom Metazoa; phylum Annelida; class Clitellata; order Crassiclitellata; family Hormogastridae; genus Norana; species Norana najaformis. Next base: position 22,222,169 of record OZ029924.1, read on the forward strand.
GTCCTGTGCATTACGATAGCGGCGCTATAGAAGTTCAGATTAGGTTAGAATTTAGCCGTAACGGCCGCTTTAGCCGTTACATTACATTACAATCTGCCATAGATTCGTTACATTCGTTACATTACATTCAGCCGTACCAGCTCAAGAATCGCTACATTACATGCAGTTATCATACAATTATCATACGAACTCACCCACACTTCACCTCGTGCAATTTCTGCGCTGCATGGTCTTTCACTCAAAACTGAAAACATTTCTTTTCCAAAAATCTTATCCTGATTCTTCCTCTTCTCCTTCTCTCTTCTCGCTTCAATTTCAAACATCATCCACCGTAGCCGTCCGACTGTCTGACTGCCTGACTGCTGGATCTTGACCTAGAACCGAACTCTTTTGCCTATCGATTTTGTTTTGACTGAGCGCCTGTGAATAAGCCGATTCCCGCGACTTGGCTTTCTTTGGGCGCTGTAGAAATCTCGAGATTACGATTACGATTATAGCAGTAACAAGTCCAGATATACGTTACATAACATTACTTTCATTCGTAACAGGCCTACATTCTTTACACTACATTCATTCGTAGCAGGCTTAGCTTCGTTACATTACAATCATCCAGAGAAGGCCTAGATTCTTCACATTACGTCTAAGTCCAAAGTGCAATTTGCAGCGTTACACTCACTACCCTCTTATTTTTATAGGCCACGCATCAATGATTTGTAAATGACAAGACGATAAATTTATTTAACAATGCGTACAAACACGTGACGTAACTGGTACTATTTTTTATAAATCTAATCAAATCGAATCGTATCGAGAAATTTCTATAGCGCCGTTATCATAATATACAAGTCATCAATCGATGGTCGCTATTAAGCTAAGACTAGCAGCCCTTTAACTTGCCCCGAGACGCAGTCTTGGGTATACATATATATGGTGTGTTAGCGACTTCATTTTCTTAGCCTCGGCAAATGAGGGTGAGCAATATGTCCTCTTCCTCGCCGTCTGATCTTCCCACCGACAGTGTAGTCACATTAAAACTGGTTTCGTTGAGAGGTTCAAGGGGAGCAGAATGCTCCAAACATCGTTCTGCCCTACGTGGCGAGGATTTGAACCCAGACCTTTCAGTTAACAGTTTACATCACGCTAACCACTAGACCATCGCTCACCGCCGCATTTCATAAGTATAAACCATTAGACAGAAGCACTCGAGATCCATGAGGCCCTTGAAACATTATACATATACATATACATATGCAACACACATCTGCATATATATATATATATATGTAAAATGACTTGATAGGTATATATATATACAGTAGAGAGACAGACAACCATACAGACATAGACAGACACTCATACATATGCATAAAAGCGTAAGCGTAAACTCGAGATTGATAAGTATTCACTTTGTAATATATGACAGACAGACAGACAGACAGACAGACACGACACGGACACAAACACAGACAGACAGACACAGACACAAACAAAGACAGACACAAACATAGACACAGACAGACACAGACATAAACACAGACAGACATAGACACAGACAGACACAGACAGACAGACAACTGATACATGCCTGTACTCAAAGTGACCCGTGTTTGTAGACCAACGCGTACGTGTACCTCGGCCTAGATGATTACGAATGTGGGTATCTAGATCGATGAGCTGTAGAACCTCAAGGCCAAGCGCAGACTCAGCGTCGATTTAATTTACGACACAGAACTGACCTCGTTGGCCCTAGGGTTATAAATGCCCAAGTAAACAACGTCTAAACCTTGATTTTCCGCATACACAATCACGATGCGTTCCAGAAGTATAAAGTTTACAATATTATCTGTGCATATTGTAGAGGTCACGTATGACATTTATAGGCCGTAACTCTTCTAATATTTATCTAGACTACAGTTACAAAGCCTGGTTTGTATACTCATAAAACTACACGTTATAAATGCTAAAGTGTAAAATTCGGCCTATATCATAACAAATACAGACCTAGTATAAGAATCATTATTCCACTCACGACACTTTGAACGTGAGGATGCCGGTTCGCATCCCGATCGTGGCTTGTTTCAGAGATTTGAATCTCGGGTTAGCACGGTCCGTAGACGGGGGGACCTTAAGTGGCATTGGCTCCCATTCAAACGGGCAGCGGTGGTGAAAGATCTCAACCGATAAATTCATTGAAAAATGAGTAGGGTCGAGGCCATATGGTCGCTGTAGAAAAACGTGTACATTTATATTTACATATAGAGCGGTCAGCTCAACATTCTGTATTATAGTCGGTCATGCAGTAGCGGTGGTTTTCAGTGCGGTTAGTCACGTGGAATTTACCCGATGTTTACGCAACGTCCTTCCGTATGTGGAAGATAACGCTGTGTTTTCCAGGTTTGGTAAATAGAATTCTAGCCTGCCTTTTTCTAAACCACTATTCTATGGTTGGGGTGACATAAGCGATTACGTCATAGATTTTTCCACTGACCGTATCGTTCCCGTTCCCACGTGGCGGGTACCACGTGAGTTTGACTGACGTAAAATTTGCGAATATATCTGCACTGTTGTTAAGTATAAATGTAAATGTACACGTTTTCTGTAGCGACCGTATGGTCTCGGCCCTGCTCATTTTTCAATGAACTGATCGGGTAAGATCCCCTTGATCACCGCTGCCCAGTGGAATGGGCGCCTCGACATTTAAGGTCCCCATGTACGCTAGCCCGAAATTAAAATCCCAGAAATATAACACTCGGCATGTCATATCATAGAATAATATATATATATATATATATATATGCGTATTATATATATATAATATATATATATCGTGTCTTAAGGCATAAGAATAGAACCGTATTTACAAGGCTTGGGGCCTAGATAATTATATAGATATATAAATATAATAGGTGATCCGTTGCGGTTGCATACTGAGACCACATAAAAATATATTTATATATACAGACAGACAGACAGACAGACAGACAGACAGACAGACAGACAGACAGACAGACAGACAGACAGACAGACAGACAGACAGACAGACAGAAGGAGCGACTTTGTGTGTGGGTGTGTGTAGGTGTGTGTGGGTGTGTGTAGGTGTGTGTGGGTGTGTGTAGGTGTGTGTGGGTGTGTGTTGGCCGTGCTGCTGTGACTGGAGAACTAGGCCAGTAGAGCAGCGCATTGTGATGTCAGTGTCTGAAACTATTTTTATCCGACCGCTGTTGACACAAAATAGGCCTCAACCGACGCCATGCATTTGTAATAGAAACGGGGCCTAAGATTGGATAATATAGGCCTATAATTTGTAATGTTGGTGCTGGGCCTAATTACTCTGACGAATGAGCCGAATTAGGCCTACTTTGGTCCAGGGTAATATTTAGGTACTATACATGTATAGATGGTATGGCATATTTTATGTAGGTTAGGCTACTAGCTCTGCTAATATATAAGTAATTAGATTAATCATAATAGTAATCGTAAGCTCGAGATTTCTACAGCACCCGACAAAAGCTAAGTCGCGGGAACCAGCTTATTCACAGGCGCTCAGTCAAAACAAAATCGATAGGCAGGAAGGGTTCGGATTACATGAGGCCAGGTATTGTAATCGTATCGTAAGCGTAAACTCGAGATTTCTACAGCGTCCAAAGAAAGCCAAGACGCGACATTCAGAAAATAATGTGGCAGCCATAAGATGTCGTTAAACACTATGTACTATATATAGATATACAGTAGAATTAGCAGCTGTTAATATGCGTTTGTAATCGTAATCGTAATTCCGAGATTTCTAC
>OZ029924.1:22230956-22240929 GCA_964023275.1 Norana najaformis
AAAATAAACTCTTCCCAGCTCCTTAATTCAAAATCCGCCTATGCCTTAGTGGCCCAAAACATGTAGTAATAGGACATTTATGTAGCGCCAGCATGAACAGACATCGGCCAATCGAAGTCAGCCAGTCATCCATGACTAAGCAACACAAACAACTCCACCGAAGCGTGACCGGTTTTGAGGCATCGCTAACGATAGAACAACGAACGGATGGGTTTGTGACGCCGTAAAGCGCAACAACATAACGGTTCCCTGTTCTCCTCTATTAACGAATAGAGGGCAAGGAACCAGCGTCCAGTGAGCAACAAACGTTGCTATGGCAACAGCCTTCAAAGCGCTGATTCTGTCGACTACAGAATAACAGTTTGCCAGCAGGTTGTTGCTGCGATTCGACCCGTATAAGTAGCGCTGATCTAAGCGCTTTGTAATAGGCGAGCGCTGAGTCGTCTAGCGCTGGATCACAGCGCTCTGCCAGCGGCTAAGCGTCTAATCGCTTCCGTATCGTGTATTGCAGCGGAAAAAACAACTCGACAAACAAGGGATTATGGACGAGGATTAAGAGAGGAGGAGACAAGGCGAAGGGTGGAGGAGGAGGAGGAAGGAGAGGAGGAGGAAATGAAATAGAAAGGATAATGGAGGAATATTAGTAGATCAGTGCTTTTGTGCGGTACTTGATAGCCGCTTTGTTTATTAACACTAATTACATACATACGTACGTACATACATACATACATACATACATACATACATACATACAAATGTATACATATATACCTATGCATACATACATATGTATACATACATGTGTATACATACATACATACATACATACACACACATATGTAAGCCTACATATGTATACATACATACATACATACATGCATAAACATACATAGATACATGCATACGTACATACATATGCATACATACATACATATATACATACATACATACATATTTATACATATGTTTACATACATATGTTTACATACATACATACATACGTATACATACGTACATACATACACACATACATACACACATACATACACACATACATACACACATACATACATTCATGCAGGTGATGAAGAAAACAAAAAAGTGGAGGAGTGTGGAATTGGGAGAATGTGTTCAAGAAGGTTGGAAGGAGAAGAAGGGAAGCAAGGAGACAAGAGAAGATACGAAAAGGAGCGAGACAGACAAACATGGAGACAGACAGACAGACAGACAGACAAGAGAAGAGATGAACAGGAGCGAGACAGACAGATCAGATCGAGGGTTATTTTACAGAACGGGAGAGAGGATAGAAACGAAAGAGGATTGAGAAGATTGAGTAAAATATAGGAATGGAGAGGAACCGTAACTAAGACGAAGAAACCGTTGCTAAGACGTAGAAACCGTTGCTAAGACGTAGGAACCGTTGATGAGACGCAGGAACAGTAACTGAGACATAGGATCCGTTACTAAGACAGAGGCACCGTTACTAAGACGAACGAACAGATGCTAAGACGAAGAAAGGGCTGGTAAGACGGAGAATAACATGGAACAGTTATTAAGAGGGAAAGAAACCGTTACTAAGATGGAAAAGAACGGTTAATGAAACTGAGAGAAACCGGTTTTAAGAAGGAGGGGAACGGTAATTAAGAAGAAGAAGAACCGTTGCTAGGATAGGAACTGTTGTTAAAACGGACAGGAACCGTTCCTATGAGTGTCGTCGTTGATTATTCATTTGTTGACGTCAACATCATTGATGACCTTTGACCTGCGACTGTAGTTTAACCACCCTCCGTCTGAACATCTTATCTGTCAAAAGCCATCGAAGGATTGTGTTACAAATGAGCAAACACCTTAGTATGTAGACCCTTATCAGCTCTGTCTCTGTCTGTCTATGTATGCCTCTGTCCGCTCTTCTGTCCCTCTGTGTGTCTCAGTGCCTTTGTCTCTATGTCTCGCGGTGTCTTTCAGTTGCTCTGTCAATCCTTTTCTTTGTATTTCTCTGTGTGTCTCTGTCTTTGCCTCTCCTTTTCTCTGTGTCTGTGTGTGTTTTTCCTCTGCTCTCTATCCTTTTCTTTGTATTTATCTATGTTTGTCTGTATCTTTGCCTGTCTGTCTGCGTGTCTGTGTGTCTGTGCATGGTTGTCTGCGTGTCTGTCTGTGTCTGTGCCTGGTTGTCTGCATGCGTGTCTGTCTGTCTGCGTGTCTGCGTATCTGTCTATGTCTGTCTGTGTGTGTGTCTGTCTGCCTGTCTGTCTGTGTGTCTGTCTGTCTCGTAGTCTTGCTCATTCTCTGGCATACTGCCCTCCTGCTTCCGACACACTCTCCAGTAAACAACCAACGTTGGCCTGCAATCGATTGGTGTTATTTATACATCGGCCTATGAAATAAGGCCTATGAAAGAAGGCCCGACTTGCAAGAGGCCTATATCTGCCCGTAATGAAGCGTCGCCTGATGTAGGCCTATTAATTGCAAAGAAGGTCAAGGTCAGCTGACGAGAAGGCGAAAAACACGGCACATAACAGCGCTTCAATATTGTAAACGAGAAATATAGGCCTGCAGTTTATATGGCTCTACTAGGCCTATTATGAAATTGTATACGCACGTGTGTATCTCAGCATTCATGTTGCGCCTTTTAACAGCCTCTCAAGAGAAGCTTTCTAATGCTTGCTATGTGTATGTGCATGTAGGTATGTATGTAGGACGTGTATGCATGTATGTTTGTATATATGTACATATACATGCATGCATCAAGAGACTTGATATATCACCTTTTAAGTATTTCTCAGAAGCACTATAACTATATAACTATAGGTTTGTATGCATGTATATATGTATGTATGGATGTATGTATGTATGTATGTATGGATGGATGGATGTGTGTGTGTACATGAATGCATTTATGTATTTATGGATTTATGTATGTATGAATGAATTTATGGATGTATTTATGTATGTATGTATTTATGTATGTATGTATTTATGGATGTATATATGTATGTCTGTATTTATGTATGTATGTATGTATGTATGTATTTATGTATGTATGTATTTATGTATGTATGTATTTATGTATATGTATTTATGGATGTATATATGTATGTCTGTATTTATGTATGTATGTATGTATGTATGTCTGCATGCATGAATGCATTTATGTATGAGTGAATGGATGGATGTTGTATGCATGGATGTATGTATGTATCTGTGTATGGATGTGTGTATATGCGTGCATGACACGGTACATGCACATGTTTGTATACATATATACAGAACACTTAATATATCACCTCTTAAGTATTTCTCAGAAGCACTGTAACTATAAAATCTTAGAATTAGTCAGGGTTTCCTGGTCGTTCATAAATCAAATCATTCACCACAGTTTTGGATATGGCGACGCCAGTGAGCACATGCAAACGTGTACAGCAATCCACTGAAAAGAGACCGGAAAACTGTCAGAACCGTTGCCGGTTCGGACCCTAAGAAGACGAGGTGAGTGTGAATAGTCACATGTCACTCTACACGTTCAACATGATACACATGTAACACTGAAGTAACATATTATAGCATATAATATATATACATATATATGCATATACATACATATATATACATATATATAAATATATATACATACATATATATCTATTATACATATATATATATATACACATATATATACAATTATGCAATGATTTGCTTGCTCACAGTACTCCCATAGATATGGGAGTAACATATTGAAAAATATAACATAAATAAATAAATATACACATATTTACACATACATATATACATATATATTATATACACATATATTATATGTATATATACACACAATTTTATAATGATTTGGTCATAGTACTCGGTCTGGTATTTTGGTTGAGTCATGTGGTGCTCATGGGGGGAAAGCCAAGCCCTCTTCCGTTTGCCCTAAAGGTCGAGTCTGTACTTAGCATCATGTTGTGTGTGTTAAGCACACACACACGCACACACACAAACCAAAACGCACACACCAAAACACACCACCCAAAACACCACAGACACACACACACCACAACATATACTACACATACACCACAACATATAGCCTAGGCATACATCATCCATACACACATGACTACACTTGCGAGTATACATGTGACTATTAGTGTTTGTTATCATAAACATATCACATACAGTAATAACATGTATATTTATAATATCCATATTTCATTATTGTTATCATTTCTCTGTGTTGTAAGCTCCACTGTCTTTGACTAAGCATCAATTGTTAGTGGTGAATTTGCTTATTAACATTAAGGTGCCTACACATTAACTGTCTCAGGGGAGACTCGAACCCGTACTCTTTACGTTACAAGCCGAGCGCTCTAACCACTCGGCCACCGTACCAATCACCGTTGTATATACATATATAATAGCCACACGTTACTGGCGTTTATACATATACAGACACAAATATATATTTACTAATATATACATGCATACAGATATGTGTGTGCGTTCGTGTGTGTGCGTTCGTGTGCTACAGTCAGCTAACGGGGGGGGGGGGGGGTTCATGGGTCTGGAATCCCAGCCTCGACATTACGAGGGTGATTTATGCCGGGCTATTTTCGCATTTCCACCAGACTAATTTTTTTGAACGGATAAGACATTAGGTGTTCGATCTAGAACCAAAAAACCAGACCCTCAAGTTTACACCAGGCAGCAGCCATGGTATGAAGTCTTCGAATTTTCTTAGTCACGGTTAACTGAGTTCGGATGGCTAAACTTGTTTCCTCGCCCTCTGATCCTCCCACCGACATTCGTAATTGTAATAGTAAAGTCGAGATTTGTATACAGCGCCCAACGAAAGCCAAGTCGCCGGAACCAGCTATTCACTGGCGCTCAGTCAGAACAAAATCGATAGACGAGAAGGGTTCGGTTCCAGATCGAGATCCCAGAGTCAGGCAGGCAGGCAGGCAGGCAGGCAGGCACGCAGGCAGGCAGGCACGCAGGCAGGCACGCAGGCAGGCAGGCAGGCAGGCAGGCAGGCAGGCAGGCAGGCAGGCAGGCAGGCAGGCAGGCAGGCAGGATGGCAGGCAGGATGGCAGGCACGCAGGCACGCAGGCAGGCACGCAGGCAGGCAGGCAGGCAGGCAGGCAGGAAGGCAGGCAGGCAGGCAGGCAGGAAGGCAGGCAGGAAGGCAGGCAGGCAGGCGGGCAGGAAGGCAGGCAGGCAGGCAGGCAGGCAGGCACGCAGGCAGGCACGCAGGCAGGCACGCAGGCAGGCAGGCAGGAAGGCAGGCAGGCAGGCAGGCAGGAAGGCAGGCAGGAAGGCAGGCAGGCAGGCGGGCAGGAAGGCAGGCAGGCAGGCGGGCAGGCAGGCAGGCAGGCAGGCAGGCAGGCAGGCAGGCAGGCAGGCAGGCAGGCAGGCAGGCAGGCAGGCAGGCAGGCTACGGTGGGTAGTGTTTGGAATTGGATCTGCGGGACAGATAAGGGGAAGAAGAGGAATCAGGATATGACCTGCGGAAGAGGAGTGCTTTCCGTTTTGAGTGGAAGACATGGGCAGAGACTACAAGGGGTCAAGTGATCGTGAGTCTGTTTGAAGGATCAGTTACTTGTAATTCTGACGGGAGTTTGTAATCGTAATCGTAATTCCGAGATTTCTACAGCGCCCAACTAAAGCCGCGCCGCGGGGACCAGCTTATTCATAGGCGCTCAGTCAAAACAAAATCGATAGGCAAAAGCTTTCCAGGCCAAAATCCAAAAGTCAGACGGAGAGAGCGCGGCAGCTATGGGGATGGTGTTTGTGGTTGGAGAGGAGAGAGAGATAACAGGAAGAAGGGGTGTACGGTGTTGTATACGGTGGGCGTACTCATTTTATAGCTGGGTTCGCTGGTCGGCGCTAGTGGACAAAGTAAAGGATGGGGACCACTGTGACCTGTAAGAAAAAACATGACTATACCACCTGGGCACTACAGATTGTGTGTGTTTACATGATTCATGCACGGGATGTTTGGGGTATTTGCTTTTCAGAAGCCTAAGTTGTATAGAATTTCGTGTATCACGCAGGTGTGAGTCATGATCGTTGTTTAGAGGTGAACTGTGACCTCGTAAAGAAGAATTCGTCTGAATTTCGTTCGACCTCCGATTGCATCATCGTCGTCATCCCTGACCCTTGTCACTTCCTCCTTCTCCTCCTCCTCCTCCTTCTCCTTCTCCTCCTCCTCCTCCTCCATCTTCTACTTTTTCTCTCCTTATTCTTCCTTCTCCTTCTTCTCCTTCTCCACTTTCTCATCTTCCTGGTATACTCCTCCTCTTCTTTCTTCTCCTTCCTTCTTCCTCTCCTCCTCGTGCTCATCCTCCTCTTTTTCTTCCTCTTCCTCTTCTTTCTCCTCTTCCTCTTCTGCTTCCTCCTCCTCCTCCTCCTCCTCCTCAATCTTCTCCTCCTCCTCTTTCTCTCCTTCCTCTTCCTTCTCCTTCTCATTCTTCTCCTTCTCCTCTTTCTCATTGTCCTCCTCCTCCTTCTCTTTCTGCTCCTCCTTCTTCTCTTCCTTCTCCTCCTCCTCTTCTTTCTTCTGCTCCTTCCTTCTTCCTCTCCTCCTCGTGCTCATCCTCCTCTTTTTCTTCCTCCTCCTCTTCTTTCTCCTCTTCCTCTTCTTCCTCCTCCTCCTCTTTTGTCTTTTTCGGTGTTCTTCTTGTGTCCTGCTTGGTTTTACTGCTATGTTGCTAAGACCATGACGACGATGATGACAATGATGATGATTATGATGATGACGACGATGATGATGACGACGACGATGATAATGACGATGATGATCGCTGAGTACGGCGACAACGACGCTGATGAGAACGACGATGATGATGACGACGATGATGATGACGGCGACGATAATGATAACGATGAGTACGGCGACAACGACGACAATGATGACGACGACGACGCTGATGATAACGACGACGACGACGATGATGATGTTCGCTGTTTTCCTTGCCAGTAACTGTATCAACAGAATGTCAAATCACGTCTGTACAGCTGAAAAACAAGAGTCGCTTTTAGTTTAAACAGAAAAGTCGTCCAGTGAACGACGAGACGGTGGTCCATTGGTTCAACATGCGTCCAGTGCGTGACCTTAAGCTGCGTATCGTATGTCGATGAAAAACACAGCTGGAAATAAAGCTGTTTACGATTTAGGCCTAATTATCTAGTCCGAGATAAATTATTTCGAATTGACTGGTTATGTATGAATCAACTGCTTTAAGAATTAATAATTTCTGAATTAATTAATTAGCGCTGAAGCATTAGTTTTCCGTAACCTATGCGCACTCCGCTATTTCACTGCTGAAGGACTTTGACGATAGGTCTAAAATGTTAGTACCGTATACTTCTAAAATGTTAGTACCGTATACCTCTAAAATGTTAGTACCGTAAACTGTGGCTGAAAGGATTGGCCCTACGAGCAAAACAAGGCCTCAGAGTATGTGACGAGATCATAGGTAGGATACAGGATTTCACCCGATAAATTCATTGAAAAATGAGCAGGGTCGAGGCCATACGGTCGCTATGGAAACACACGTACACTTACATTTACAGGAAGTACTCTATGTATAGAGCGAGTACTTCCTCTATAGAAGCGTATCTGCGCCCGTGTATACAGAGTAGATATTGGTTGCACGCTTACGCTGCCTCCTCGGAGCATAGCCTATCGCTGGAGGGAGTAGGCCTACGTGGAGTAGGTTTTCTCAGAGGGCCAGCTAGGAAAGAGGCCTCAGACTTTTAAAAGCTTGTATGTAATAGTTATTTCTCCGTTTTTGTATTATAATTCACAGCTGCGATTTACTAGGCTTATGATGGGCATGCTTAAAGATTGGGGGCCGCGCACTTGCGCTGGCCCGGGCCTCTCCGAATCTGTGAAAGGCCCTAATGGAGCAGGGCCTATACAGTCAACCAGTACCCTGTAGTTGAAAATAGTATCTCCAGGATAAGACACCCAGGAGTGCCTGGTGAATGCAGGGAGTATAATTTAGACCCTACACAGATGGTATCTCCTCTACACCTGATGAGGCTTCCTCGGAGTGACCTGAAGATGCCCGGGGGAGACTCAGGAAGCGAGTACCATCCTGATACGCAAACAGTATCTCGTCTACAGGTGCTGAGACTTCCTGTGAGCGGCCGGTATATAGACGCACGGAGTAGCACAAGGCCTGACCTACACAGTCCGTCTGTATTCGTGCATCGCGTGACCAACAGAACCAGCGGAAATTTTTCTTAAAGTAGTCGACTGGTGTTATGATGTGGACCGCGGTTCCGTGCGCTGCTGCATGAGATTTAAGAAGACCAGGATTTGCACGTACTACCCACAGGTGGCGAAGGATCTCACCGGATCAGTTTATCGCAAAATGAGCAGGGTCGAGGCCGCACGGTCGCTTGAGAAAAACTACGTATACAATTTACAAATATTACGTTGTGCTAAGACACCTTTAAATCGATTTCTTCCCATGCTATATATTCGTCAATTTCGTTAATTCGCTGTTCGAAACTCCCATTGCCTTATTTGGGGCGGTGCCAGTCCCAAGCCCGGATAAAGGAGGAGGGCGACGGCAACGCCCTTTGTTGCCATAAGCTGTCGTTAAACTGAGGAACATTATTCGCTGTTCGCAGATGGACCCATTAAGAACGTAGGGTAAGAGGAGGTCGACGTTAACCCTCCTGGCAGCCACAAGATGTCGTTAAACACTGAATACATAATAAAACTGGCAAAATAAAACGTTCACGGTGGCGGAAGATCTCGCCCGATCAATTCATCGTAAAATGAGCAGGGTTGAGGTTATACGGTCGCTACAGAAAAACGTGTACATTACATTTACCCGACAGTGCGAAGATATATGGGACGGTAGAAGGAGTTGGACGGGAGAATTAAGGAAGTGGGTCGGGAGAATAAAGGAGGTGGGACGGAAGATGGACCTGGACTGGAGAATTAAGGTAGTGAGACCAGAGAATTGAGGAAGTGGGACGGGAGTAAAGCAGGTGGAACTGAAGATGGAGTTGGACGGGGAATTAAGGTGATGGCGCGGGAGAGTGATGGGGAGGGAGAATTATAGAGACATTTTCCATTATTAGTTGCCCTTGTTTAACGACACCTTAAGGAGGTGGGACGAGAGGTTGTTGGGCGGGAGAATTAAGGAGATGGGGCGGGAGAAGGTGGGGGATAGGGAGGAAAACGGGCCTCTCTCGTCGCATGCGATTACCAGTACAACCTGTACATTCGTTCCCAAAGGCCAACGTTCGAAAACAAGCTTTATAATGTTTCATATGATGCGCAAGTATATATATATATATATATATATATATATATATATATATATATATATATATATATATATATATATATATATATATATATATATATATATATATATATATATATATATATATATATATATATATATATATATATATATATATATATATATATATATATATATATATATATATATATATATATATATATATATATATATATATATATATATATATATATATATATATATATATATATATATATATATATATATATATATATATATATATAACTAGCCTATGTGCATGGTATAAAAACATTACAGATACATTTTTTGTTAGAGGCTTGTCTGTCTGTCTGTCTGTCTGTCTGTCTGTCTGTCTGTCTGTCTGTCTGTCTGTCTGTCTGTCTGTCTGTCTGTCTGTCTGTCTGTCTGTCTGTCTGTCTGCTCCTATATTTGGTATCTATGTATATACTTTTGACCAATTTAAGACGCCATCTGTTTACAAAGTTCTCGTGTCTAGGTGTCGGGTAAACAACCACTCGCCTCGAAATAACTCGTGCGGTCCTCCTGTCAACGCGCATGCGTGCGCGTTACAGCATCCAGTGACCTGATGAACCAAACCAGACAATTCGGGTAAACACGCTGAAAAGACATTTCTAACAGAAATCAATAGCAAAATCTTCCACTCTGGTTAA
>OZ029924.1:22240939-22280858 GCA_964023275.1 Norana najaformis
AAAACGGATTTTAGATAGGAACAGATAAATATGAATCTGAACTTGCCGCTGTGTTTGGAGGCAAACAGCATCCATTCTAGAGGCCCATCGGTTAGTTCGTCAATGTTGTTAGAAAATATCGAGAATTCAAACGAGGGCCTCGTGCTACGGGGTCCTCCAGGGTCTCTCACCTCTCCGCTTCCCTCGCCCAACCAATCGTCCCCGGTCGAGGACCGACGCATGCTATCGCCCTTTCCACCTCCGTCTCCCCTTCTTCAGTCGAGCCAACGAATCGTACACGCGGCGAGCTGTTCATCATCAACGACTTGTAGCCAACATCTGGATCTCGAGACTTCTTATACTCAGGGTTCCACGTACCACCCCATGACCACCAGTCCTTTCGAGTCAGACTTTCCAGGTGCCGGTCCGAGGTATGACAGCACCACGTGCAGCCAGGCTCCAGTGGAAGGAGATTGGAGACCCATGCGGCCCGGATACTCTCTGTCCCCGGATTTAGACTACCCGCCGCTCCAGGCCGTTAAGCTCGAAGCGGAGCTGGAAAATGCCGCCGATCTGGAAAGCGGGCTTCGACAGGCGATTCCAGTCATGCCAAGGTCGCTGGCCATCGTCTGCTTCGTGCTCAACGTTCTTTGGCCAGGTCTAGGTCAGTCAGTCAGTCAGTCAGTCAGTCAGTCAGTCAGTCAGTCAGTCAGTCAGTCAGTCAGTCAGTCAGTCAGTCAGTCAGTCAGGCAGGCAGGCAGGCAGGCAGGCAGGCAGGCAGGCAGGCAGGCAGGCAGGCAGGCAGGCAGGCAGGCAGGCAGGCAGGCAGGCAGGCAGGCAGGCAGGCAGGCAGGCAGGCAGGCAGGCAGGCAGGCAGGCAGGCAGGCAGGCAGGCAGGCAGGCAGGCAGGCAGGCAGGCAGGCAATCGTCAGTCAGTCAGTCAGTCTGGCATTTAGGTAGGCAGGCAGGCAGTGAGTCACACTCGATCACTCACTAAAACTCACACTCACACACACTCACTCACACTCACTCGTTCACTCACTCGCTCACTCACTCACTCGCTCACTCACTCACTCACTCGCTTACTCACTCACTAACTCACTTATTCAGTCAATCAACCAATCAATCACACACTCGCTCGCTCGGTCACTCATGAGACGACTGTGACCAGATTATATACATATGTAAGATTTTTATAACCAGAGTCAAGTACACGAATGAAATTCCGACGTGTAGGATAGAGGATGCAAGAAGTGTATAATTGCATTCTGCTATGGCTGTAGGTACTCTGATTGCTGGTCTGAGCGTCTATTGCTGCTCTCGACCTCGGTCTCCATACACGACAAGGTCAAGTGTCGTCTGGGCCAACGTCTGGGTCTCCTTTCTCCAGCTGATGACGACTGGGCTGCTGCTGCTGGGGTGGATCTGGAGCATCGCTTGGGGAGCATCCTTTGTCAGCCTCTCGCGTAAGTCCGTCGATTCGTGGTCTTCTCAATATGGAGTTCTACGGTTCGTAATCGTAATCGTAAACTCGATTTCTACAGCGCCTAATAAAAGTTAAGTCACGGGAATCGTCTTATCTACAGGCGCTCAATCAAAACAAAATCGATAGGCAAAAGGGTTCGGTTCGAGGTCCAGATCCAAGAGTCAGACAGGCAGAATTCAGACAGCTACGGTGGATAGTGTTTTGAATTGAACCGGAAAGTGAGATAAGAGGAACTGGGAGAATCATGATATTATTTGTGGAAGAGGAGTGTTTTGTGGAAGAGGAGTGTTGCCATGAGCACACTTATTAGCTGCTTATTTGCATTATAACTGCGGTAATAATTAATTAATTATTAGGCAAAGGAAATGTAATTAATAACTAAAGTGAACAGTAGGCTGTCGTATCCTGACTGGAACGCTGGGGTAGTCATGGGGTCAGCGTACAAAGTGTCTGATGAAAATGTAGGCCACAGTAAATGCGCTGCATTAACAGACAACTTGTGCATATGAACCTTTCTGATGCTTTAGTGTCAACTGTTTCAGACAATCTTGTAAAAGTTTAATAATAATTGATAAAAATAATAGCTGATATTAGATAATTAACCAATCTGAACAATATTAATTAACATCTTGAAATCACGTGTTTATTTCTGTCCAGGCCATTATGAAAACGCAGACAGAACGAGAGATCAAATTGCTGATGGACAGTCCAATCCAATCACAGATGCGCCAGATGGAGCCATCGTCCCAAACTCCGCCACAGCCCCTACCACCTCGACATCGACCGCTCCACCTACCACCTCGTCTCTACCACCATACCACGATTCACTCAGTCAACCACCGATCATTGCCCTCCACGGATCCCCTATTATCGTTCGCTCGCCAGCGACGACGCACTGTCCCTGGACGCAAGGGAACCAGTCTCCAGTTTCGCCGGATATGACGTCACGGGTTCATCGCGACCGTCGACGCAGCTGGCTGGTGTGTCCCGAGATGTTGTTGGCTCCTGGGGCCCTCGAGACGATCGTCGTTAGAAACGGGACATTCTTCGTCCGAGGGTCGTCGGCTGCGGGCAGTCGAAACGGACACCAGGACCCGCTGACCAGTGTCCAGTTCGCTTCGAAGCCGTCCGTCACGAGGACAGTCTCGCACCAGTAAGAAGAAGAGGAAGAGGTAGAAGCGGGAGGAAGAAGGGAAGAGGAGGAGAAGGAGGAGGAGAAGGAAGAAGAAGAAGAACAACAACAACAAGTCCAATAAGCTTGATAGGCAACCGTCGATATAAGTTGATTCCCGTGACTGAACTTTCGTTGGGCGCTGCATAAATCTCGAGTTTACGACTACGATTACGAACCGTAATTTGAAGTTAGGCCACTGGATGAAAGAATCGATTAGATTAGTGGATCTGAGGAAATATTTTGCAAAATAAAACTCGTATTTTGTGTGTAAAATAACTTAGTAAAAACGCAGGTCTGTTCGTTTACTGAGACCAAATCTACTTTTGTAAATCAAGGTCTTTGAAAATTAATTTACTCTGTGGTCTTTTGTCGTTAGTTGAATGACGTCGGGAGAATAAATCATATGCATGATGTAACGCATCACAATAAGGCTAATAATAAAGCATTGGCTGTGATATGCAGTGCCGCGAATATTTTTGTCAATACGCGTGTACGTTCGTGCGAATAGATGTGGTGGAAGCTGGGCCCTCTGTGTCTGTCTGTCTGTCTGTCTGTCTGTCTGTCTGTCTGTCTGTCTGTCTGTCTGTCTGTCTGTCTGTCTGTCTGTCTGTCTGTCTGTCTGTCTGTCTGTCTGTCTGTCTGTCTGTCTGTCTGTCTGTCTGTCTGTCTGTCTGTCTGTCTGTCTGTCTGTCTGTCTGTCTGTCTGTCTGTCTGTCTGTCTGTCTGTCTGTCTGTCTGTCTGTCTGTCTGTCTGTCTGTCTGTCTGTCTGTCTGTCTGTCTGTCTGTCTGTCTGTCTGTCTGTCTGTCTGTCTGTCTGTCTGTCTGTCTGTCTGTCTGTCTGTCTGTCTGTCTGTCTGTCTGTCTGTCTGTCTGTCTGTCTGTCTGTCTGTCTGTCTGTCTGTCTGTCTGTCTGTCTGTCTGTCTGTCTGTCTGTCTGTCTGTCTGTCTGTCTGTCTGTCTGTCTGTCTGTCTGTCTGTCTGTCTGTCTGTGGTTAGGCCTGTGCGTGACTGACATCATGGCACAAACTCAGTAATTTTTCTTCATTTCAGGTGATTCGGTTCACTTCGCATGATGATATAATCAGGTAAGGGAACGGCCATTAACTGTTAATAAAATTCCCTAAAATATAATAAAAGAATAGATACTCTAGCACTCTGTTTAATCTGCCTCTTTGCATCGTAACGTTCAAAGCTAATTATATATTCCCTCCCCATCGATCCACGACCCTAATTCATGTAAACATCCGGTTAAACACGCGAGCTGGAACGACATCGTTGGTACAAATTTAGAATTTAATTGTATAGCGCAGAGCGTTTGCCAACACGTAGTATTGATGTTATCGTAATCGTAATCGTAATCTCGTGATTTCTACAGCGCTCAACGAAAGCTAAGTCGCGGGAACCAGCTTATTCACAGGCGCTCAGTCAAAACAAAATCGATAGGCAGAAGGGTCAAGATCCAGGAGTCAGGCACTCAGACAGTCGGACGGCTACGGTGGATGCTGTTTGAAATTGAAGCGAGAAGAGAGATAAGAGGAAGAGGAAGAATCAGGATAAGATTTCTGGAAAAGAAGTGTTTTCAGTCTTGAGTGAAAGACCTGTGCAGAAACTGAAAGAGGTGAAGTGTTGGTGAGTTCGTATGATTGACCAGACAACTGTCGCAATTCTGGCGGGAGTTTATTCCAAAGGGGTGGGGCAGCTATGGCTATCGAGCGATTTCCAAATTTAAGTAGAGTCTCCACGGTATGGACGTTTTGTTGAAATAAAAGAATGCTTCCAAGCAGCTTGGCACTTTCTAGCTGCTGAATTCCGAGTTAGGGCGAATAGTGATCGATTGCAGGCTCAATACCAGGCCGCTTTAAACCTATCTCTTTCGTTACTGAGGTGATACTAAGTTTATATAGGGTGGCCCACAGCTTAATTTTTTTAAATTATGCATTAAGCCTATAATACTATATCTATTCTATGGTTCCGATGACGTTACTGTTTATGTCAAAGTGAAAACAATTTTTACTTTACCGGTCAAATTTCTTCATTTCTGATTTTAAAAATCGTTGAACTGCCGTAAGTTTGACTCCGGTAAGGGGTCCCCGTAGCGAATAACTGAGAACCACTGGCCTAATCCAACTGTTGATTTTAAAGATACTCGCTAGGTGGCAAATGAGTTATACCTTTATTTTTATTAAGAACAGCAACCTTCCCCGCTTGAATCACTAAAAGAACTATATTTATAACGAGAATAACAGTTCACAATCGCAATAGGATTTAATCGAAATTCATATTTAATTCTGCTGATAAGCAAAAATTCAGAAATAAGCTAGCGTAGATTGAGACCTGATTCACATTAAACTCAAAGGCATCGTACTTTTATTATTGTAATTTTATTTTGTAATTTTAACACTTCAAATTTCAAAATATTCACGATTTTTGCGAAAGCGGGAACAATTTGTGAAGTTGTACAAAGTTAATCATAACGGTCTTGCTTCGCGTGCTTTTAACAACATTTTACTTCCATCACTGATTCTGAGGTATGCTGGTAATATAAGCTTCTTAGAAAAAAGTGCTGCTAATTCTGATTGGCTAATTCAGACTAATGGGCGGAGCGCCAATTTTAAAGTAGTCTTCTAAGAAGAGTACTGTTAATGTGAAACAAAAGCAATTATTTTATAATCTGGTAAGTAGTTTAACTGAATCAAGGTTATTAAAATTGACGGAGTTTTGAACCTTTTACTTGCTATCTTAAAGGAACACGGGACTTATTCTGAATTAACTTCATTTTGTGTAACGTTTGATTGGGTGCATTCGACCTACGACTAGATTCGAATCACAGTTCAATCTAAAATGACAGCTGCCGCACTATTCATTATATAGCGCTGTGATAACAAGGTTGTAGCTTTTTTGTATTCTGAACACACGTAAGAAAGACATACTTATAGTATCGGGGACCGCTCTGTTTTGGCCGTTGCTCTTCGGCGTCGCCCGCCCCAGTGACGTTAATTATAGGTCATTGATTGAAGTAAATTAACTTGGATTCTATTGCCTGCTGTTAAATATGGGTTAGGGTAAAAGTCAGGGTTAGTTCAGCTTTGTAAATATTGAATAACGCTTAACTGATATTTGCAAATAATGTTTAACTTGAAAAGATTCATCTTAACGGCAACTAAGCATAATGGCCGAAAGCCATGTCCAAAATAGCCCAAAACTATAAGTAAATCCATAAACATCAGATGAATTCTGCTTGTATTCTATTAACACTAGTAGGTGCGTTATGCCCATTCTCTCATGTCATTTCGTTCTTGACTTAAGGCTTGCCTTTTTCAGTTGGCTTTTCTGCCATAGGCTGCCTCTCGCTGTCTTAGTGGACTGGTCTTCAGGATATTGACCTGAATGCGGTTAAATTTGATGTGCCATCAGTTGATGCCTTGTGCATTAGACACTGGTACTCTAGAAATTTCTAATTAATAATATATTGCGAACGTACCCTGAACTGCATGTGAACTGTTGACGGTTTTGTTTTTTAAGCCAACTGGCTTTATTCGCATAGTCTTTGAAGGCCGTCATGTTTGATATGAATGCCTACTTATAGTTTAAATCCACTACATACATAGTATGGTTTACTCCTTGTGGCTGGAGCACACCCACATCTTTATTACAGTTTGCAAGGCTGATGATTTTAGTATGGGCAATGATTTTAGCAGAAAAATGGGAAGTGTTGTGTCTCAAGAAGTCTACAATGTGTTGGAAGAGGATCAAAGTCGGTCACCAAAATCAAATCTGAGGACTCTTCCAAGTGAATTCGATCCTCGATCTCCTACCATTGGAGTTGACAGAACTCCTATCCAGTTTGTAGCAACTCCGGTTCAGCTGGTTGATCCACGGTCGCCGTCCTTTGGAATCGAGCGCACACCGATCTACCCACTGGACAATCCTGATGGAAGCAGTATGTGAACTGTCTGTTTAGGAATCTTTTCCAGGGGTTTTAGCATAGTTTGCTTGGGTGAAGTCTGTGTGTACTTTATGCTGGCTGACCATTTGGTGAAGAATCCAGTTTAAATCTGTTACAGCTTGCAAGCTACTGCATTTTAAATAATAGCTAATCTAGCCTTGCTCAATACCTTGTCTCAAGAAATATTGCACTCGATAAATGGACCTTTGACTGTTGAGCCTCACACCAGGGCAGCGTCGGGCTCTTGGGCGTTCTTGGTGGCTGGTCTAAAGCTTCACTGCCCAGGTCTTTGCCTTCTGTTAGTTCTTTAATGTCATTCAGGTCTAAACTTAAGACTTGTCTGTATCAACTTGCTTACCCACTGTAGCCTAACTTATTGTTTCTCTGACCTATAGGAATTCGAATTGGCTTCTCCGATGGATTTTGATTTGATTACAATTTCATTTGAAGCGATCGTCAATTGATGCCTTGGACATTGTGATAACGGTGCTATAGAACTTATTAGATTAGATTAATACTTGGTGGATTTATGTAGTTACAGCAAAGACTCAGTAATACTCAGCCCTTTATTTTCAGTACGTACTGCTTAACACGCGGTCATTACATGGAACCTGGCTCGATGGACTTAATATGTGGTAATCTTAGAAGTAGACTGGCCACATGCTAATCATGTAACGGCAGAAATTGATGTGTTAAGAATACTCCTTGTCTGGTAATAAAGAACACCAAGTGGCAACTTATGTCTGTCACACAAAAGCTTGATATGGGCCACAGTTTGTATGATGTTTAAAATCGACCTTCTGCTACCAGACATTGATTTAGGTTAAAGAGCCATCTGGCCACCTTAATGTCTGCGCTTGCCAAACATTACTTTGCTAGTTGGTACCTAAACGCTTGAACACGTGTTTAAGAATGATCAGGCGACATCTGTTTCTGCTGTCCCCAAAATACCTATCTGTTTAATGAGAACAGTCTGGCCACATTAATCCCTGATGTTATCAGACATTACTTTTAAAAGCAAGTGTGGTCCTTATCTTGTTTGGTTATCTGCAGGTGTGGACTTGATGTCAGTGGAAGACTGCGACCAGCCATCCAGAAAGGCATCGGCGGTTCCCTTCAATCTGATGGATGTGGAAGAGGATTCAGTGACGCTGGGAGGAACAGATGCCTTGGTTCCTGTTCCAGTTGCTCCGATAATTGACCTCTCTGAC
Source organism: Norana najaformis (assembly GCA_964023275.1). Lineage (NCBI taxonomy): Eukaryota > Metazoa > Annelida > Clitellata > Crassiclitellata > Hormogastridae > Norana > Norana najaformis. The sequence continues at coordinate 22,248,737 of OZ029924.1, forward strand.
TCTGTGCGGCCACCAAGAACGAATTTCCAAGGTAGATTGGATAAAATTTTGTGCTTCAACATGTAAAAGGCTCAAAATTTTCTAAGTCACTACTCATTACTTTTTAGATAAAATGTTTTGACCTTTCACTTGCGGTAAATGCAAACAAAAGGAATTAATGATTTGGTCAGCTTAAAACTCTTGACCAGGTCGTTTATCGTACGTCTAACTGAGAAACTGAATGATTGATTGGAAAATTGATAGCACAGTCGATTGATTGAACAACAGATTGTAGATCGAGTCAGAAAAGCAAATTGCGAAGGGTTCTTGTAGTATTTTACCAGGCAGACTTGTTTTCTAGTTGCTGCCCAGCACAGATCTCACGTTTCACTCCTACATTTCTGAACTTTTTTGTCGTCGTTTTGTGAACTGCACAGACCGCTTGTTAACCTGTGTTAAGTTTTTAGATTGTTGAAATATATAAAATTCAGCCAAAATGACTATCATCAGTTTGGGCTAATGATGTGCATGAAGTTTGAATGCCAGTTGAAATTGGAACATGATAGTGCAAATAATATGACACAGGACAGAGTGGACTCAGGTCAAAATTGGTGGCCTGAATAAAATGCAAATCATGTGTCAAAATATGGACGTGAAACCAACTATAAAGCATGAACTGTCTGTCTGACGTATGGGGAAGTCGACCCCACTTCTCCAATGGATTATGACTTTGATTACGATTTCACTTAAAGCAACCATCAGTTTGTGCCTTGTGCATTATGGGGATGGGAAGGGTATTTCCAGATGCGGACAGAGGGAGGGAGGTGTCCAAAGTAGGTCAATGTTTGCATACGTCCTTTATGGAGATCCCTTTGGACATAAAAAAGCCCTCAGGAAGTTAACTTTTATGGTAGGGAACAGATCAAAGAGGCAGGCACGTACGATAATTGTACAGTGAGCAACACTCCTCAAGGACGCAACGTAAACAGTGACCCATTTATTAGTACCATAGTCTACTTATGGTCACCGAGCTGTGCTTCGTTTAAAACGTTTTCTGCCTAAATACTTACAAAATAAAGTCAAACGATATTGCCAATGCCTGTCAAGTTCTTGCAGATAAGATAACTTTATCTTTCATTTTTTGCTGGCTGTTTATTGGACAGAGTAGTCGAATTTAATCTTGTTCTATTTACAGGGTCATTTTTACAACTTGGCTTCCTGCCTGTACTGTAGATAAAAATACAAGACTTTCAACAAATTTAATTGTTTGGTTGCCCATTAGAGAAACGGTTATAGATGAAATGGTTACAGCTATCGAGTCTTTGCATGCTATGAAGAACAAAGTGCTGAAGTAAGGAAAGTTTGTTTTTAAGTTTGTTTAAAAGCGTAGCGCCATCTTAGCATTAATGAAGTGGCGTGTCTAGCAACGTGTGCCCAACATATGGCTGTCTGGCGAGCATTTTAGAAGTGTGCGTTTTTCATCTGGCTGGTAATCATGTACAGAGCTCTTCTGAGAGATTCTTAGCAGGCACAGTTCCAAATACTTGATTACCATGTAAAACATAATATTTACAGCAAAGATAACATTTACAATAAACACAATATTTGCAATGCAGATGATATTTATGGCACAGATAATATCTACAGTACAGATAACACAAATACACATAATACTACAACGCAGATAATATTTACAATACAGGTTACAGCTACAATGCAGTTAATAATACAGATAATGATTACAGTGTGGGTAATAGTTACACTACAGATAATAGTTTGAATACAGATAACATTTACATTACAGATAATATGTACAGTAGATAATATTTGAAGTATTGAGGGCACGGTTCACCTACATTAGATAAAAATAAATACTGTTAATATTACTGAAGGCATATGTCATTCTGCTTGATGATTCATGTTGCTTTAAAATATTCCTGGATTGGCTGTTAAGGTTTTTCGTTTTTGTCTAGTTTAAACGATGTTTGTTTTGATCTTCTGTAGGAGTTCAAGAACATCCTGTGCTGACCTCCACCAATAGTGAGATCACACCTGAGTTTTCAAAACCTCCAACCGCAAAGGCCCCTTGCGACTTCTCGAAGGTGAAGCCCCAGCGCCCACCGGTCCCGCTTAGGCTTTCCGCTTCATCGCGTTCGCCCCTTGGCACTCGGAATGTGAATTCCGGGAGCCTGAGATCAATGGTCCAGCTGAAGGAGGCGAGGAAAGCGGAAAGTCTGTGGAATTCTAAGTCTCCAGCAGATTCTCTGCGGCTGAGGAATAATTCTTCGTCTGTCGACAAGGAGAACCTTTAAGATGGGCCTGTTTCAAGCGAAAACTATGTGAACAGGCTGCACGTAGGAACATGCTATGGCATGCAGATTACCGTGATGAGTTTTAATATCCTGTCTGCTTGTTCGTAAAGGTTTTGCTTTTAGTGGTTGTAGGTGCTTGCTAGCTAGCTTCAGTGTTGTTAGTGCTTGTTGGTACTGGCAAGTACTTAACAGCAAGTATTTTTGCATGACTCTACCTGTAAATACAGGATCTTCATCTGGTAATACACATAAATGTAAATGTACTTATTTTTTCACAGTATGGCTTCGACCCTGCTCATTTTGCAATGAACTGATTGGGCGAGATCCTTCACCACCGCTGCTTGTTTGAATGGGTGCCACACCATCTAAGGCCCCAAGATTAAAATCTGTGAAATATAGCCCTGGTTGGTATGCAAACCAGGATCCCCAAGCACAGAGGGGCCTTGACATACGCTTTTACCATCGTAGCCAACCAGGACTAGTATAGGATAACCAGTTAAGTGTATTGTGTAACCAAACTGCAGAGAATGTTTTGCTGTTGCCTGCAACATTCGTAATTACTGTTGAACATCCGGCTGTTGACTGCTGTTTTGGTCCATTTCTACGCAAAGGACATCCTGCAGTTGATTGACAAGTAGGCTGCACGTGTGATTCAACCTTCTTATTTTGACTGCATGTTAACAGATGTGCAATATTGATAGTAATGAAAAATACACAGTAATATTATGAAACAATGCTTTAAAAATAGACAGTTGTAGACGCAAATTGTTATTGAAGTAGAAATTTTTTTTAACAGACTTCAGTTGATGATAATACTCTTGCTTATACGCTTCTACAGAAACTTCTGAGAAGCATTGTCAGCTGATATTTTATACATGTATGTAGGTGGTTACCCATATGGGTAACGATCCATAAATTATAGAAGTCCTAACCGTGCTTAGTATTAACATCACAGTGCAGGCCAGTGTTATATCGACAGCACCAGACTGTCATCCTTAAACATTTTAAACTGGTATCCATAAATGAGTCTGAGTTATTTATTAATGTTTTTATATATTTTTTTATTCCCCACTGTATAGTTGTAGGGTTAAACAGAGTGCATCCCAAAGCAAACCACGAAAGGTTGAGAAACATCTAGGATCGAATAACACAGAAATAGCACGTACACGGCTGGTCGTGTTCTGAGTGGCAAATAACTGGCTATTCAGTAGTGTTAATTGCAAGACCACAAAGCGATCATAACAGTGTTAGAAGTAATATAATTATACCAACGAGTGTTTACGGCATTCATATCAGTGGCAAGCTACAGTATTCCTACGATACAGTCAAGTTTCAGCATAGTGTCTTGAACTTCTACAGAAACTGTTAAAGGTATGTTATTATTAATGTTGCGGCATATTTATAGCAGCGGGGACCGCTCTGTTTAGGCATTCGGCGTCACCCACCGCAGTGAAGTTAATTATTGGCGTGGCTTCTGTGAGTGATTGAAGTAAATAAACATGAATTCTAATGCCTGCTGTTAAATAAGGGTTAGGGTTAAAGTTAGGGTTAGTTCGGCTTTGTAAATATTGAATAACGCTTAACTGATTTTTGCAAATATTAAGCTCCAGGAGATTCACCTTAGCGTCAATTACAACCAATCACAGTAGGCTTAATTAAGGCTGAAAGCCACGCCCAAAATAGCCCAAAACAGAGCGGTCCCCGATACTATAAGTATGCCAATGTTGCTTTTAGTTTTTCGCCATTAACTTCGGCGTGGAATTTTGCTTTATGGTTTAAACTCGTTTATCTTAACGATTAGACGAAAATAAAGACGGCTTTCTGGCCGGAAATGGGTTTGATTTAAGGGTGCGTTTTTTGTGCACTTGCCCAAAAAATAGACTCCCGTCGGGGATCCGTTTTATAGTCGCACTTTCGTTCTTATCACTAATACCACAGATTCTTATATGTAGTATATGTGCTAATATCATCTGCGTTCGCGTAACGGCAATGCGTGTTTACGTAGGACGACATCTACTGGATGGCGTTAGGCCGAACTACTGGCTCGACAGATGGGCGTTAGTCGTTCATCTGAAAGCTTCTATGCTTACACGGTGTCCAAGAAAAGGAATGGCTTTAAAAATAACAACAGCGTTTTTAAATTGTCAAAACATTTTCAACGTCTATAGCAGATGAATCCAGAGTATTTGCATTCATAGTTCATGTTTGAAATGACACCCCGTTGGGTCGGGTGCACGCAAATAACGCATTTTTTAAAGCAAAAACTTAATAGCATTCCTGCCTTATTTGCGAAAGTCATTATGGTTCAGAGCAGAGGCGGATTAGCTCCAGCGCGAGGGGAGGTTCGCCCCGTTGGCCCCCTTCCCGGCACCCCTCTGGGTTGTATGCCGACGCCCCTCAGACCAGACCCGTGCATGTTGGACTGTCAGAATGAAGCGCCGCTCTAGAAATGCCCTTGTCTCCTCCTGGATCCGCCATTGGTTTAGAGTTATGGAAAATAAATACGTAGTAATATGACGTCATTGTAAAGGGACCAGTTATCGTAATCTCGACATTTCTACAGCGCCCAACGAAAGCCAAGTCGCGGGAACCAGCTTATTCACAGGCGCTCAGTCAAAACAAAATCGATAGGCAGAAATGGTTCGGTTCTTGGTCAAGATGGTGTTTCGGATTGGAGCGGAGACAGAGCGACAAGAACAGGAAATATCAGGATAAGATTTTTAATGTATTTATAAATTAAGTAAGTATATTCGGTTTAAATGTGAATATAAATAAATAAAAAAAGATAAATCTCAGTTGATTTTAAATTTCAAAGGCCTACATTTTTGCTTAGGCTATTCGAATGTGCCTAAGGTTTCTTTTCAGTGGACATAGTGTATGTATATATATATATATATTTATATAATTTATATATACGCTATATTTATACTAAGGCTTCTCTCTCTCTCTCTCTCTCTCTCTCTCTCTCTCTCTCTCTATATATATATATATATATATATAGAGAGAGAGAGAGAGAGAGAGAGAGAGAGAGAGGAGAGAGAGAGAGGAGACAGACAGACAGACAGAGACAAAGAGAGAGACAGAGAGAGAGACAGAGAGAGAGGCCTATGTATAAATATAGCGAAGCAGCAGCTGATTCAGGCGCCAGGTGGCTTAGTTTTTGCGTGCGTGCTATTCAGCGCTTTTTTTAGCGGAGCCACTAATAATATACCAGTCCAGGGTTTTGGGCGAGTGTGCAAAATAACGAATGGCAAAGGCGCCTCTAGCGGCGGTTGATCGATAGACCCAGTTTTTTTCGGCATACTTTTTCGTTGAGTGTTGTTGTCGTTTGAAAGGGGAAACGTAGCAGATGGCTGTTCCACGTCGGTCGAATGGATGAGCATTTGAGAGAGAGACAGACAGAGACAGAGACAGAGACAGACAGAGAGACACACACAGAGGAGGAGAGAGAGTCAGCTAACGACCTTCTTTTAGTTTTTCTTCACTAATTCCTCAGATTGTTAGGACTCCGAAGATTTTTATAACGACCTTATTATTTGATGACCATATATATATATATATATATATATATATATATATATATATATATAGAGAGAGAGAGAGAGAGAGAGAGAGAGAGAGAGAGAGAGAGAGAGAGAGAGAGAGAGATGACCATATATACATACATACATATGCAGATGACCATATATACATACATACATATGCAGCTATTTCGGCGTCACTTTAATCGTGACTTTTACTTACAGTCTTAGTAGGCATGCCTCGCCCAAATCAGTTTCGTCTAGCGACATCTATCTATTTTTTTCAGTAACCCTTTTTTAGTCCAACTGGAGGTCAGGCTGGATGGTTTTAGGCATACACAGAAGTCACGGTTAGTGCATATAGGCTACAGCCGAATTCTTTATCCCGAAAAGATCTTTGCACGAATAAACTGTAGGCCTATACAGGCCCTTTGTTAGCTGTAAAATGTAGGCCTATACAATCCCACGAGTGTGACACGTTTATAGGCGCATAAAGTTGAAGTCGAGACAGCATTTAAAGAAATGTATGAGAAAACCTGGACCTGCGAACGTAAAGCATCTTGTTTTTTTCGGCGCACGGCATACTCTCAGAATGTTGCTAGCTCACTTCTGATCACAAGCGCCCTTTAGAAGTCTATATTATCTTATCTAATCTAATGATTTCAACAGCGCTGTTATTGTGTGTAGAGTGATATAAACGTAGCGCCTTTGCACGAACGTTTCAAATGCGATGAAAATTAGATATTACATGCTTGCATTCCTCTTTTCGTTCTTTCGTCCGTCCATCCAAAATATCCATCCACCAACTCTGACATTCACCCATCAATCCCTTCTCCATCCTTCCATCTATCCCCTTCTTCCTGTGGCTAAACTCCGCCACTGCCTTGTTTGGGGTAGTGCCAGTCCCAAGCCTGGATAAAGGAGGAGGGCGACGTCAACGGCCTTTGTTGCCATAAGATGCCATTAAACATTGGAACTATACTATTTTTGCTGGCTAAAACAGGTAAAACTGAGCTAATGGGGAGGAGTCATGTTGAAAAGACCAGGTACCTCGACTTGAGGTATATCTGTATTCCTGCGCATTTACTTAAATCATTCACGCCATACAATTACGATATTGTATATAAAAACATATATATGTTAAATACTAAATATACGTGATCGGTATATATATATATATGTGTATCGTTTTGGCGCTTTTTTAGTTGATAAGGGCCAGGTATGCAGTGCGAATGAATGCGTGATATATAAATTAGAAGCTTCACGCATCGTTTGCAATGCGTATGGCCATCATCGCTCCCTCACTCCCTCTTGCATCAGCCATGCTCACTTTGTGCTCTCCCCCTCTCACATCAGCCCAGCTCAGTTCTTGCTCACTCACTCTTACATCAGCCATGCTCACTTGGTGCTCTCCCCTCTCACTTCAGCCCAGCTCAGTTCTTGCTCACTCACTCTAACATCAGCTATGCTCACTTCCTGCTCATTCACTCCATCTCTCTCCAGTTTTAATCCCTCCCTCCTTACTCTACCCCGACTCCTTCCATTTGCACCCCACTGTAAATACTCACTCTCCGTTTTCATCACATCTACAATGCTGCCCTGGTTTAGCTACATTGGTTAACGCCTACTCCAAGGCGCCCCTGCGCGTGAGGATGCCGGTTCGCGTCCCGGTCGTGGCTTATTTCAGAGATTTGAATCTCGGGCTAGGACGGTCCGTACATCAGGACCTTAAATGGCTTGGCGTCCATTCAAACGGGCAGCGGTGGTGAAGGATCTCCCGTGATTAATTCATTTTAAGATGAGTAGGATCGAGGCCATACCGTCGATACAGAAACACGTGTACATTTACATTTACTCCCATTCAGCCGCCTCCTTCCAACTCTCCTCCGTTCCTCTTCAACCCTCTGGTCTCTCCCTCTTCAAATCCGCTCCACAATTTTCTCTCCCCTCTTCTTCCTCCTCCCTCTTCACCCCTCTTCAATACTCTTATTCTTACTCCCTCTTCACTGCCGTTCTCCCGACTTTCCTATCTTTAACCCTCTCACTCCCAATCCTCTCCTTTCTTTAACCCTCTCCTTTCTTTAACCTCTCCTTTCTTTAACCCTCTCACTCCCAACCCTCTCCTTTCTTTAACCCTCTCCTTTCTTTAACCTCTCCTTTCTTTAACCCTCTCACTCCCAATCCTCTCCTTTCTTTAACCCTCTCCTTTCTTTAACCTCTCCTTTCTTTAACCCTCTCACTCCCAACCCTCTCCTTTCTTTAACCCTCTCACTCCCAATCCTCTCCTTTCTTTAACCCTCTCCTTTCTTTAACCTCTCCTTTCTTTAACCCTCTCACTCCCAACCCTCTCCTTTCTTTAACTTCTCTTTTCTTTAACCCTCTCACTCCCAACCCTCTCCTTTCTTTAACCCTCTCACTCCCATCATCCCTATCAAATTATTCACGTCCTGAAATCGTGCTCGGCCTCTGCTATCGCGGCCACAGACTAAGTGAACATGCATTTGACTTGGTTAAAAATCGGCGCAGTTATGCACAATAGCATAATATATTACAGTACATGCTACATGTATATATATATATATGTGTGTATATATATATACAAAATATACACATATTGTAAATGTTCGCGTGTGTGTATAAAAGGACTTTGACTTCAGCTTGTTTTTTTTCGGACGGCGGAGGGGAGAGGTGAGCCGTAGCAGTGACCTTGACATGGCTTCGGCCAACCTGTGACACATAAAATGACTCGGGCTTCTGATGATCTATGATCGTTTTTTGGGCGGTAAAACTGCAAGCAGGCCTCATAGTTATGTGTAGACATATGATCTACATACACAAATACACCACAGACCCGTTATGGCGCGCTCCCGTATGAAGCGAATTCGGTTACAACGCGGTTGCAAAGTTAGTTTCTACGAACAACACGCTAATTGGAGAAAGCTGTCGACATTTTCAGATGCTGCTACCCAGAATTTTCATGTCCTCTTTGCCTTTTCTGAGGGATAATACACATGTGCTAATAGATTACCGCATTTGATAACGGGAGATAAGAGGCAGTTGTAGCTGTTGTATCGTAATCATAATCGTAATAGTAATCGTAATCCGAGATTTCTACAGCGCCCAACGAAAGCCACGTCACGGGCACCAGCTTATTCACAGGCGCTCAGTCAAAACAAAATCGATATACAAAAGTGCTCAGTTCCAGGTCAAGATCCAAGAGTCAGGCAGAGAGACAGCGTGGCAGCTACGGTGGGTGATTTTTGAGCTTGGAGCAGAAAGAGGGATAAGAGGAAGAAGTCTCGGTATACAGTGTTTATTGCTGTTTGTACTGGGAATAATAAATGATGATATAAAATGAACTACACAACTCATTTTGTATGCGAAATTTTTATAACGATAAAAGCGATAGCCCAAGTTCTGCGTTATAACGGGTCGGTGGTGTACGCATATATAAACATTATATATATATATATACATTATTACATAGACATGCATGTTATATATAAAAATTACTTACGTATATCCGCACAAACTCGCATTATAAAAATGCGCGCATGTATGTATATATTATGAATAATACACGTAATATACACACGTGTATATATATATATATAATATACGCTGTATGTACAAACGTAAAGCATGTATACATACATGTAAGCGCATGTGTGTGTGTGTGTGTGTGTGTGCGTGTGTGTGTGTGTGTGTGTGTGTGTGTGTGTGTGTGTGTGTGTGTGTGTGTGTGTGTGTGTGTGTGTGTGTGTGTGCCTAGTCTAGGCTGCCAAACTAGAGGTCGTAGACACTTCGAGAGTTCATCAAACTCATGACCCATTTGGACTACAAAACTCACGGCCCATATATATGTACAGGCAAATTGTCACATTACCTTACATACGCACATACATACATACACACATACATACACACAAATATACATACATGCATACATACATACATACATACATGCACACATACACATATGTATACATACATACATGCACACACACATATGTATACATACATACATACATACATACATACATACATACATGCACACATACACATATGTATACATACATACATACATGCACACATACACATATGTATACATACATACATACATGCACATATACACATATGTACATTTATATGTATATACATACATACGCATGCACACATCCATACAATACATACATACATACATACATACATACATACATGCACATGCATACATACATACATACATACATAGATGCATACACTCATACATACATACATAGGTGCATACAGGCCCGTGCGCACACGACGTGCACCTACACAGACAAACACGCATCCACAGAGGCATACGCACAGAGACACCTAATCCCTCGGACGCCCTCGATCTCACGTCCGCCACGGCTAATTATTAGCATTCGCACGCATTCAGGTTGATTGGAGTCGCATTTTTAGCCCAAGGAGACAAACAAAGAGACAGACGGGCAAGCAGACATACGGAGAGGCAAACAGATGGACATAAGGACGCTCAGATAGACGGACAGTCAGAAGGACAAACAGATATGGACAGAAAGTGGCAGACAGACAGACAGACAGACGGACGGACAGACGGAGCATCAGATAGACGGACATTCAGAAGGACAAACAGACAGATATGGACAGAAAGTGGCAGACAGACAGACAGACAGACGGACGGACAGACGGAGCCTCAGATAGACGGACATTCAGAAGGACAAACAGACAGATATGGACAGAAAGTGGCAGACAGACAGACAGACAGACAGACGCTCAGATAGTCGGACAGTCAGAAGGACAAACAGACAGATATGGACAGAAAGTGGCAGACAGACAGACGGAAGGACGAAGAGACAGACAGCGGACGCAAATAGGAACTCTTGTCGGATCAAAGGTCAATTACATCGTCAGATGTCGCTATAAACTTAGTATTTCGAATGCGTGCTTGCGAACGCAGACTTTTTTATGATGTTGTTGACGGTAGACGGGGCCCAGTTTTTAGCCTTCTAAAATAAAAAACCTAATCTGCACACGTGCGCATGACTTCGAATTGAGCTTCGAAACTGTATCACAAAAAAAGGAATACGCATTTTGGAATCGATTTGAGAAACGGGTCGAAAGAGAAGGGGTCTCATGTACGTGTGCTCGCAGATCGCAGCATATCAGGCAGTCTGTCTGTCTGTCTGTCTGCCTGTCAGTCTGCCTGTCTGTCTGTCTCTTTCTCAGTTAATCAGTCATTGAAGTCAGTCATTCTGTTAATCTCTGAGCCAGTCCTGTTTATTTGTGCGTACGCGTCTGTCCGTCTGTCTGTCTGTCTGTCAGTCTGTCCGTCTGTCTGTCTGTCTGTCAGTCTGTCCGTCTGTATGTCTGTCCGTCTGTCTGTCAGTCCGTCATTCAGACATATAAACAGAAAGACACGCAGACAGACAGAAAGACAGATTTCTGCCTGCCTGCCTGCCTGCCTGGCTGGCTGGCTGCCTGGCTGGCTGCCTGCCTGCCTGTCTCCCTGCCTCCCTGCCTATATGTCTTTCTGTATCGGCCTGTCTGCACGTCTTTCTGTATCGGCCTGTCTGCATGTGTTGCCATAATTTATGACATGTCTTCGGTTCATTGACCGCGAATAATAAAAACATTTCACAGCCCATCAGCTTCAAAAAGACAGCGTAGGCTGTTGTTCCAATTCTTCCTAAATTTATTCGACTATTCATATCAGTTAAAAACTAAACTGCTCCATCTGTCACGTCTCTCCTTAAGCGTCGAAAAAAAGCTTTCGGTACCTGTACGGACGCGTACGGCATAAAAAATCTTCATTGTCTTCCTGCGCTCATAACGGCCTACGTGCGGAGTTGAAGAGACGCTGAAGGTGACCGCTCTGCCGATGTGTATGGCGGGGAAGATCACGTCTGTCGCAAGAAAGCAGTAGAGAAGGTAACAAGAGTTGTTCAGTCACGTCTGCCGCCTAACTTGAGCGGTTCAAGGTGAACATTATGTGCGTGCGCGCAAATGGCTTGAAAGTGGACAGGTAATTGGTGATTGGTACGCAGGTGATTGGTACGCAGGTGATTGGTGATTAGTACGCAGATGATTTGTGATTGGTACCTAGGTGATTGGTGACCGTTTTGCCTGTCGATTTTGTTTTGACTGAGCGCCTGTGAATGAGCTGGTACCCGTGACGTGGCTTTCGTTGGGCGCTGTAGAAATCTCGGGATTACGATTACAATGTAACTACTCTGCACTCTTGGTTTAAAGAAGTATCTTCGCACTTCTAAAACGCACCCAGCTATATTAACCGTGTTTGTTTGTGCATTTATTGAGCGCCACTATCTAACGACAAAGCATCAATCGATGGCGCTGAGCCATTGTGAGCGAAGGACTTGACCAAGGTCCCTCGACAGGAACCGTCTCAGGGGAGGCTCGAACCCGTACTCTCCGCGTTACAAGCCGAGTGCTCTAACTAATCCGCTACCGTGCCCCACAAATGTATGTCCCGCGTGTATAGATAGCGCGTTGGTAAGGCACTTAAAAGACGCTATATTAAGTGTTTTGACACATACTCATGCCAAGATGGCATTGCGTTCCGGCAGACATATTACCACCACGCAGCTTGTGCCTCGAAGCGGCGAGACAAACCTTCACTGGGGATCAGGAAAGGTTTCCCCGTTAGGAGAAACTTCTGCAATCTACCACGACTTTCTTCATCCTAGCGTCTTTACAAGTTAGGTACCGATTCTTCTGTGTTAGTCGGTAAGCGCATGATTTCGCAAGGTGAGGGCGACTCCAGCCTTAGTTCTCAGAGCCACCCGCCTCACTTCCCCCATCTACCTTCGACGTAAAATAGCCGTTCTGTATCATCTCAACCCATAGGGGTTGTTCTCGCAGGATAGGCCGCTTCTTTAAGGGAGGCAACACCTCAAAGGCCTGTCTCGGGATACGACTTTGCCTCTTCCGCGGTTGCCGGATGAACAACCTACTGAGAATGAGCTTTTCTCAAAAAAGGGTTAGTTCCTTTACCTGCCACAGTCGGTCCCTCATCGTGTGTCATTTGTAACTGCGGGCTACATAGGACCTCACCGCAATTCTACATCTCGTAACTCTGGAACTTCCGCCATTAATATGAGACACCAGTCATTCTCTTGGTTCCTAGGACAAAGGAATCTTATGACACATCTCTTTGTCTTTCGACTCCAGCACGGAAAATTATTGTGAATTTCACACTAACTTCCGTATACGGGAGCCTTAAATGGCGCGTGGCGCCCATTCAAACAGGTAACGGTGGTGAAGGATCTCACCTTAAAATCACTGAAAAATGAGCAGGGTCGAGGCCATACGGTCGCTATACAAAACCGTGTACATTTACATTTACATTTAACTTACTGTTAAATCAACAGTAAGTTCTTGTGAAAATCACAGCAAGTTACTATGAAACTCAGCATGTCGTTTACAGTAAATTACTGCGAAATATTCGCAGTACTGTGAACTTCACAGTAATTTACTGTTATTATTATTCTGCATTTATTAAGTGCCACTATCTAACGACTAATCGCCAATCTTTGGCGCTGAGCAACTGTGAGTGAAGGACTTGTGCTCAAGGTCTGAATTCGACAAATGTACTCCAAACTTCACATCCAGTCTACACATCTGTTTCTGTTCTAAGAAAACACGAGTCCTCGCTTATGTAAAGCATAATTTGCACTATGTATTATGTGGGCGCTTATGCGTACTCAATGCAACATATGTATTTAGCAGTGTACATGCTTATCTGTGTATAGGTCAGAACATATGCATTGTTTTCAACAGCCTTGTGATAAATATATCAGCTTGAACTTAGTATTTAAGGACAGCTAGGTAGGTATTCAGATATACTCATAACACACACACACACACACACACACACACACACACACACACACACACACACACACAGATAACAGGTCCCAAAAATAGAACGGCCCCGCGTCCCAGAACACAAACAAAAGATTCAACAGACAATAGACAATAGCCTGCAGACCCAATTATAAAACTGCATGCCTTTCATGATAAATATATTTACTCAAGGTTCTATTGTCCGTAGCATGTATAATTTTATATGCATGTTTTTACAAAGCACTCGGTATGCGTGGAAAGCCCACACACCTGCAGCCTACTCGAGCTAAGTACTGTCTGTGTTTTTATGTATTCTAGATCGAAGCATGCGCGCTCGCACGCACGTAGGTACGACAGCGGGTCAGACTGCAAGGCAGCAAGACACAGACAGACGTAGACAGACACACGCAGACAGACACATACAGATAGACCCAGACAGATACAGAAAGACACATACAGACAAAGACACACACAGACTGAAACAAACACACACAGACACACACACAGACACAGACTGAGAGACACATACAGACAAACGCAGACATACACACAAAGACAGACACATACAGTTGGACTCAGACAGATACAGAAACAGACACACAGACAGACACATAGAGACAGACACACAGACAGACTGAGACAGACGCAGACATACACATACAGTCGGGCTCTGACAGACACATACAGACCGACACACAGGCAGCCACGCAGACAGAAACTCACATTCTGCACGTGACCTATTCGTACTGGCGACACCGTTGTTTACATAAGGCTTCGCGGTTTCACCTTCGTACTCCGGCTTAGGCGTCGTAAATGCAGAACAAATGTAAATGCAGACGTTTTTCGACAGAGAGCTTCGACCTTGACCCTTTTTCCACAGAATTTATCGGGCGAGATCCTTCACCACCGCTGCCCATTTGAATGGGAGCCACACCACACTATGCCTAGTTAGCTACATCGGTAAGTGCGTACGCCAAGGAGCCTCTGTTCGTGAGGATCCCAGGTTCGCGTCCCGGTCGTGGCTTATTTCAGAGATTTAAATCTCGGGCTAGTACGGTCCGTACACGGGGACCTTAAGTGGCGTGGCGCCCATTCAAACGGGCAGCGGTGATGAAGGATCTCACCCGATAAATTCATTGCAAAATGAGCAAGGTCGAGGCCATACGGTCGCTATATAAAACCTATACATTTACATTTAAGGTCCCCGTGTATGGATCGTTCTAACCTGAGATTCAAATCTCTGAAATAAGCCACGACCGGGACGCGAACCTGCATCCTTACCTACAGAGGCGCGTTGACTTACGCGTAGGCCCTATGGTGGTATGGTCATCACGCCAACCATTAAGGCCTACTAAACCGACCCAAGGCTTACAAATTCAGTTGTAATGTAATGCAAATGTAAATGAATATCGAATTCAAGACGAGGAATACTGTTTGTAACCCTCCTTCTGTTCCTTCCCTTCCTCTGCTGCCCTAAACAGCAACGATGTGAAGGACATCTCTGTCTCTTTGTCTCTGTGTCTCTCACTCTCTCTCTACTTGTCTCTCTCTATGTTTGTCTTTTTGTCTTCTCGCTCCTTCTGTCTCTCTGTCTCTGTCTGTCTCTATCTATCTATCTGTCTGTCTGTCTGTCCGGTCTGGTATGTCTGTCCGTCTGTCTGTCTGTCTGTCTATCTATCTATCCATCCATCTATCAATCTATCTCTTTGTGTAATTAATCCTTCCTAGGGGAGGGGTCAGCCACACGGACATATGCAGGACATATGACGTCCATATGGGCTTCATATGTCCTACCATATGGGCCCACATGGTACGACATACGCAGCCCATATGGCATTACTGCCACATGGCTTTCATGTGTCCTACATATGACATAGCTGTTGGGGTCATCTCTCCGGCAAATTGGGTCAGTAGGTCAGTGACCTAATAGAACTTGTTGTTGTACATGGAGTCCAAGGAACAGCAATTCAGACGATGTTTTGGTCGGCCTGAGCTAAAATTAGCATAAATTAGCATGTTCTTCACATAAATTAGCATATTCTTAAAATGCTCTATATAAATGTTCAAGTATACATACATGTATGTATAACTGCTTACACGTATACCAGGCATATTCACATAGGGTTACACTATAATAGATTCCTTGCCTTTTATGGGTAACTAAGTATATGTGCATATATATATGTTTGCACCTATATATATATATATATGTATACATATGTGTGTACATATATATTTGCACCTATATATAGTGTTATACCGTTACATAGTTATAGAATTTCTATAGAAAGTATAACAATATTATATGTCGTATTATTATGGTTAACTAAGGGATACACCAGACAATGCAGACACATGCATCCATTGTTATAGGCCGTTATATACCGTTTATTGTGTATGGCAAATGTAGAAGGAAGAAGAAAAAGAAGAAGAGAAGGAAGATGAGAAGGAAAATGGGAGGAGGAGGAGGAGGAGGAGAGGGATCACGCTTCTGAGGGTCTGAAGAAGTGTGTTAGCTTTACTTACCTTAACCTTTACTTACCTTAACCTTTACTTACCTTAACCTTTGCTTACCTTAACCTTTGCTTACCGTAACATTTACTTACCTTTACCTTTGCTTACCTTTGCTTACCTTTACCTTTGCTTACCTTAACCTTTGCTTACCGTAACCTTTACTTACCTTTACCTTTGCTTACCTTTGCCTTACTAACCGAGAAAACCGGGGAACCCAATACTCTTCTGGTACTGGTAACACGTACTAACTCGGATATCTCCGAGACTGGGGGTGTTTTTTCAAGATTCTCTCTGCTCTGTTCATCCAGATGACGCACCATCGTAAAAATTCAGCGAGCTGAGTTTCTTTTCAGGGAGCATCTCGAATACAAAAACTCGAGCAGTGCTCTGAAAGAGAAACACAGAGAGAGAGAGAGAGAGAAAGAGAGAGAGAGAGAGAAAAAAGAGACGGACAGACAGGCAGAAAGAGAGAACCAGAGAGAAAGAGAGAGAGGCAGGCAGGCACGCAGGCAGACAGGCAGGCAGGCAGGCAAGCAGACAGACAGGCAGGCAGGCAGAGCGACAGGCAAAGCGGCAGGAAGACAGAGAAAGAAAGAGAGAAAGAGTAAGAGAGATATAGATAGATAGAGAAAGCAGCGGGCGTGACCTAGTCTGAATGCGATCGGCAGTCATTCGAACGCCACGACTCCTAATATTGCTACGAAAAGAACAAAACAATCAATTCTGACAGCTTATTAAAACTGGGATAATCCGTTGAACTTTGAACTCACTCATTATGCATTCAACACACTGCGTCATTCAAACGATAAAACACCATACAATCATCACGCTGGCAATGATATATACACCGAATATATATTTACACAAAACAGGAACTCAATATATATATATATATATATATATATATATCGATATAAATATAAAAAGCATACGTGTGTGGGTGTAGACGATTACATGGAGGCAATCTGGCGTGCCACATTCGAAGCGGTGGTGCCCTGAGTCTGAAAATAGATGAGATTATTCCGTTGAAAGGTCGAACTGCGATCGCTTTGCAGTCGATCTAAATGGAGGACGGAGCCACGAACCTGCTTTAGTGCGCGCGCAAAGGTCGTCGCTTCTGCTTAGGCCCACTGCTTAAGTGTACCATAGATCTATGCATACATTATATATATGTATGTACATTATAAATATATATGTACATGAAATATGATATACATGTATGTATGTATGTATGTACAGTATGTATGTATGCATTTATATGTATGTATGATTGTATATGTTTGTATGTATATATGCATGCATGCATGCATGTATGTAGGTATGTATGTATCCAAGCACTTTTATAGCACATATTATAGCAACCTCACAGACGCTTTTACATGACTATATATATATATATTTCATAATGTATACATATATATTCGATATGAGGTGTATTCACGTGTATATAAGATTGTAATAGGTCATATACGGAATATATGATAATGCATATCATTATATCTACCATAAATATATGACATCACATACATATCCATAGGCCTACGTGGATGAAACATATAAAAGGTCATACAACTGGCTGCATGTTTGTCAAGCGATTCGTTTTTGATCAATCAGCTGCTCAGCTGCGTATTTTGCTAAATAATTTTCCTTCGATCGAACTTCTGTTGTGACAAACTCTGCGTTTTTGAAATGAATTTTCTCTTTCGCTGTCGTTTTTTTATGTTTTGAACTGTGTTTCGGAGGCTTGTCATCGAAGTTTAGTGTGCCGCCATTGGACTCGTCGACCTTGAGGGGGTACAGGTTGTTTACACTCTGGACTGTAGATTTACAGTTGGGAGGTCAAGAGAGTCCTTGTGGAGGTTCTCCGACCAATGTCCTCATTCAGAGACCTGCTGGCATAGAGATGTCATCACACGAACTCACAAACACTTCACCTCTTGCAATTTCTGTGCAGGTCTTTCGCTCAAAACTGAAAACACTCCTCTTCCACAAATCTTATCCTGGATCTTTCTCTTCTCCTTATCCCACTTTCCGGTTCAATTCCAAACACCATCCACCATAGCCGTCTCACACCCTCTTCTTCCTCTTATCTCTCTCTGCTCTCCAACCCCAAACACCACCACCCCATAGCTGCCACGCTGTCTCTCCGTCTGACTTTTGGATCTTGACCTGGAACCGGACCCTTTTGCCTATCGAATTTCTTTTGACTGAGCGCCTGTGAATAAGCTGATCCCCGCGACTTAGCTTTCGTTGGGCGCTGTAGAAATCTCGGAATTACGAATACGATTACTGTCGGCCTGCCTGATTCTTGGATCTTGACAGGGAACGGAGTACAGCTTACTGACGAACTTTATGCTCTTATAACTTGTCATCCTTTAGGCTATCCTAGGCAGCCCTTTCGTGAGGTAAAAAGGCGCTATAACAATAGTCTCCATACATGCATACATATATATTGTATATGTGCTTTACGTTTTTTCATATGAATATAAGGCTTGCAAAAAAGTCACTCGTCGTCTGCTAAACACTTGGACGGACGGACGGACGGACGAACGGACGGACGGGCGGACGGACGGACGGACGGACGGACGGACAGACGGACATGCCAATCTAATTAACGAAAAGCCCAACAAGAAAATGAAACCTTTCGAGTTCTAAAACTGGAAACAGAACGCGAGAGGTCTAAACTGACTATACCCGCTGCTCAGGTATCACTGTTTTCGACACACTTTCACATTAACACACTTTCACATCAACATTCTTCCTCTTCCCCTTATCTCTCGTCTCGCTTCAATTTCAAACACCACCCACCGTATCCGTCCGACTGTCTGACTGCCTGACTCCTGGATCTTGACCTGGAACCGAATCCTTCCTGCCTATCGATTTTCTTTTGACTGAGCGCCTGTGAATAAGCTGGTTCCCGCGACTTAGCTTTCGTTGGGCGCTGCAGAAATCTCGAGATTACGATTACGAGGACGATTAACACACTTTCACATTAACACACTTTCACATTAACACTTTCACATCAACGTGCTTTCACAGTAACACACTTTCACATTAACACACTTTCACATTAACACACTTTCACATTAACACACTTTCACATCAATGTGCTTTCACAAAGCACTCAGAGTGCCATTAATTCAAATACTCGAATACAAGCACACGAACAAACACTTAAACACATACATAGAAAATCACATAAGCAGATAAACAATCACATAAACGTCACATTAAAACAAAACTCACAAACCTAAAAACAACACACGAAAACGCAAGCAGCACACTCAAAAAGATCTATGAAAATGTAAACGTGATAAACAGCGTTTGTTATTGTCTGCAAATGTGGGTCAGGCAATCTCCTCCTAATTGCTGTGTTGGCTTGTGTCCGTTTTGCGTATTTCCTCATAAGTATTGCGTATTATAGGCCTACGCGAGCATGCATATCGTTCAATATGCTACTCATAATCATAAGTATTGCATATTATACGCGACTATGCATATCGTTCGATAAAACACTCAGTGTTAACATATAATACGAAAATGTTAAATAAATATGGTAGCTATTGTTTACTCCGTTGCAGAGTCAACCGGCCTAAATCGAGCTCAGCTGTCACGCACGCACTTGTCATTTAATGAGTCAGCAGAGAAATTTTGTCTTTGCTCACAATGCATGGTCCGCTATTGTCTGTTGTATTCAGGCCACAGATTTTTCTGAATATAGGCCTAATGGTTGACAGATGTTCTAATCGAAGAAAAAATCGTTAACTTTAATCGCAAAGGTAACAAGGATGACAAGTAAAGGTCAACTCGCTAATCCGTGACCAAAGTCACACGTGTGGATACGATTGACTTTTTTATAGGGTTGAGAGCCGTTGGGATAATGAAAGTTTATGATGTATACTTAACAAACTGTAATTTTTGTAGTTACATGAATGACGTGTTGGATTGTGTTTGATATGGTTTCTTGAATTCAGATTTCAGTTCTTTGCTTAGTATGCTTTGATTCCATTCGAAATTGTTTCTATGCAATCGATAAAACAGGTTAAGTGATGCAAGTATTGTAAATATTTTCAAGTTGTCACTTTACTCCTATGTTACATTTCTCACAGGTACACAGTGATGATTGATTGATTGACTGACTGATTCATGTATTCACTATTCATTCATTCATTCACTCACACATTCATTCAATCAATCACACACTCACTCGTTAATTCACTCATTCTTTCATTCACTCACATTCATTCATTCACTCACATTCATTTATTCACACCCATTCATTCGTCAATTCACGAATTCATTCTTTCAGTCACATTCATTCACTCAGATCATTCATTCATTCACTTACACACGCATATTCTCACTCACTGACTAACTCGCTCACTCACTGACTCACTCATGCTTAGTATTTTTGTGTACAAAAATATAACGACCCATTGCATGTATGCTTAGGTTTGCTTAACACAGTCAGTGCAGTAACTTTAAACTCCCCCTTCTCCCCGCGCGTATTAATCATAATGTTTCTCCCTATGGTGAAAGTTCACCTTCATCGGGTTCAAAACAGCTCCCCTTCTTTCATTTCGGGGTTGGGCCGTCCGCCGTTACGCCACTGAACACATTGTATGTAGGTATATTGTCCTTTTCTAGCTTGTATAAATAATCCTGTTGAAAAAGTAGAGCAGTTTGAATCTTCAGCCATGAATCATCATTACTCATACACTTTAGCCTATGTAGGTGAATGTTCTTCGCGGACTGATATTCTGGGATATCCCGATATAATAAGAATTAATTAAACTAGAAATCTACATTCACAACTGATGTAGGATATAGATTGAGAATTTTAATAAATTAATCTAGAAATCTAAATGCACAACTGATGTAGGATATAGGTTGTGAATTTTAATAAATTACCTCATAAAACTACATTCGAAATTGATGTAGGATATAGAGTCATAATTTAAATAAAAGAACCAAGAAGCCTACTTTCACAACTGATGTCGGATATAGCGTGATAATCTGAATAAATTAACCCAGAAACCTACATTCACAATAATTGATATAGCATACAGAGTGATAATTTGAATAAATTAACCCAGAAACTTCTGTGGACTTTAGATAACATAATTAAGTTGTATTCGGAAACGATTTTGAAGACACCGAGTTGCTCCGAGCCAGCCGAAAACATGGTGCTTTTGTTCTATTTGTTTTTCTCGCTCCTCTGCTGCTAATTTGATTTTGTACCTTTGTATGTAGATATTTCTACACTTCTTATGTAATATGGGGTGCCCGATGGTCTAATGGTTAAAGTGCTGGACTGTGAGGCAAGAGTTTCTATGTTCAAATCCCCACCAGGGCAGAAATTTGTGTGGAGGCTCTGGCTCCCCTTGCGCCGCCTAGCCAGCTTAACTATAATGAGTACACTGATCGTACACTGTCAGTGGGAATATCAGGGGTCGAGGGAGAGGGCTGGCCACCCGTCCTCATATGCCAAGACTAAGAAAAATGAAGTCGCTAACACCCCTTACCCATGGCTTCCTCTCAGGCTAGAGCTAAGGGACTGCACTTCTACAGTATATAGAAGATAAATACTAATCAAGCTGTATGTACGTGTGTATATATATATGTGTGTATGTATGTACAATTAGTGTATATGTATGCATGTATGAGTATGTATGTATGTGCGAGTATGTATGTATGTAAGTATGAGCATGCATCTATGTGCATTTTTGTATGTATATGTCTGTGTATGTATGAATGTGTATTTATGTATGGGCATGTATGTATGATGTGTTTATGTTGTTCTATTCTAACACCCACATCAGGTATCAGCTGTTTTCGAGCAGTTCCTGCCCACTTTTCTCCCCACATTGCCTTTTAAAAATTTACCTTGCGATCACTAACCCTTTCGTAACCCCTGAACATGATAGTGAACGGGGTCATAGGTCATGGGCTAAATATAGACAGAGGTAACTGATGTTATAAATCTGTTCTGTGTTCGCATTGTTCGTGGATTGTTGTTATTTCATGCCAACCAGACATTTTTCATTGTTGCTCAAAATCTTAGCAACCGAACAAAGATCTCGTAGATATTACACCCACCGCACAACTGATTGCATGAGATGTTAGCATCGTTACAAACACACACACATACGCATACACACACGCGTACACACACGCATACACACCCACACGTATTCTATGTGTTTATATAATTTAAATACAGGAAAGTATGTGTGTGTGTGTGTGTGTGTGTGTGTGTGTGTGTGTGTGTGTGTGTGTGTGTGTGTGTGTGTGTGTGTGTGTGTGTGTGTGTGTGTGTGTGTGTGTGAGCATCAATACAACACACACGCGCGCACACCGACATGTATTCCATGTGTTTATACAATTTATATGCATGCATGTGTGTAGATGTGTGTGCGTGTGCGTGTGTGTAGGTGTGTAGGTGTGTGTGTGTGTGTGTGTGTGTAAATGTGTGTTCTGCGGTTCATAATCCCAGGGTTCTCCATCACAGCATGGTGCAGCTTTCTCTACAAACATCGGTATATACATGTGTATACATGTGTGTAGTATATGCATATATATATTTCATATATATGTACATATTTATATATAATGTCTAAGGTGTTTGTCTGTTTACATGTTTGTATAACCGTTGGGTGCATCAACCGACTAGGGATGGCGCTCCAAAGCACCTCCTCACTCCTCTGGGTCTACTTAGTTCTCTGCCGAGTCAGCAAGTTCACTGGCCTGCTGTGGTATGGTTCCGTCTAGGGACAGATTCAGTGTATCTGGAATATATTAAGTTGTTTGGACGGTCTCGGAATATTACTGGCCTCCTGTGGCTGGTGTGTGTATTTGTGTACTTGAGGTTTCAGAGGATGGATGGATGGATGGATGGATGGATTGGTGGACGGATGGATTGATTGATTCATGGATGGATGGATGGATGGATGGAGTGATGGATTGATTGATGGATGGATGGTTGGATGGATTGGTGGATGGATTGGTGGATGGATGGATGGATGGATGGATGGATTGGTGGACGGATGGATTGATTCATTCATGGATGGATGGATGGATGGATTGGTGAATGGATTATTCAGCCATTGATGGATGGATGGATGGATGGAGTGATGGATTGATTGATGGATGGATGGTTGGATGGATGGATTGGTGGATGGATGGATGGATGGATGGATGGACTGGTGGGTTGATTGATGGATGGATGGATGGATGGATTGGTGAATTGGTGGATGGACGAATAGATGGATGGATGGAGAGATGAATGGATGGATGGATTGGTGGATGGATGAGTGGATTGGTTGGTGTGGGTAGCGAATGGATGGACAAGTTAATAGAGGAATGAGGATGAGTGGTTGGATGGATGGAGGAATGGATCGGGAATAGAGAAAGATGGGTGGATGGATGGATGGATCTCCATTTCAGTAATTTTCTATGTACTAGCAAGAATATATATATACACATACACACGTACATACTTATATATACATATAATATGTAAATTATTGTGTTGTCGGTTTTTATACATCAGCCCAAGTACCAATGTACACAAATACGCTATACACTACCTAACACCGCTGCGCCCTTTCGCCACCTCATCCTCAATATTTGGTAATCAATCCATAGCCATGTTCCATCCCTCTGGAATAAACTTCCGCGTGCACATTTATTTATCTGACCCTTCCTACAAACTAACCAGTACCACACCTCTTGCAACCTCTGCACAGGCTTTTCACGAAAAACTGAAAACACTCCTCTTTCACAAATCATTCCCAGATTCCTCCTCTTCCTCTCTTACCTGTCTCGCCGCTCCAGTTCAAAACACCATCCACCGTAGCCGCCCGACTGCCTGCCTGCCTGAAACTTGGATCTTGACCTGGAACTGATTCTGACCCTACCTGCCTATTGATTTTGTTTTGACTGAGCGTCTGTGAATAAGGTGGTTCCCGCGACTTAGCTGTCGTTGGGCGCTGTAGAAATCTCGAGTTTACGGTTACGATTACTGTTTAGATGCGTGACGAACTCTAGAGCTGACAACAAGGATCTAATACTGATTAAACCACTACACTCGCAGCAGCTGATACCTCATCATGTATTATTAGGCCTATAACTATACGATTATAGGCCTATTATTTAGAATATGTGTAAACGCACGTTGACACATTCTATTTTGCTGTATTTCCCCAGGTTCGTCTGCAGGTCAGTGGCCTATTTTTAACGCAATGGAGACAGTTGACACACGATTCTGTAAATGTGTTTGTTTTGTTCGAACTGGACACACAGATCCAGTCTGTTATGTGCTGCGCGTATGTGTTTGGATGAAGATGCGTGTGCCACGCCTTGTAGATAAATTAAATGTGTTTTTGCTTTAGGTTGGGGATTGTGCCCACTCAGATATTTTCTGTAGCTTGTGTTTCCAGTGGAGCAAACAGCTATCATAGTTAAGGTAAAATGCGAATGTAGGCCTACACGGTTTTCTATAGTTCTACAGCAGCTGTATGGCTCGACCCTGCTCATTTTCAGTGAATTGCTCGGGTGAGATCCTTCACCACCGCTGCCAGTTTGAATGAGTGTCACGCTGTTTAAGGTCCCCGTGTACGGACTGTGCTAGCAAGAGATTCAAATCTCTGAAAACAGCCACGATCGGATTGCGAACCGAGGATCCTCACGCACAAAGGTTCCTTGGCATACGCGTTTATCGATGTAGCAAATTAGTCCAGTGTACGTAAGTAGAGCACTGAGAGACGCTGTATGGATTCTGCGAGCTGATGGGCCCAAGTCCCACCTTTTCAAGAGATCTCACCCTGATCAATCTTCCCATTTCTCTCAGCTTAAACACAACCCACCCTAACCGTTCCTCTCCCCTCCTCTCTCTGGTCTCCTGGCAACCGGACTTGGTTCTTGACGTGGCATCTTTGGACAACCCTACGGACTTGACGCAGCGCTCGTGAATAAGCTGGTGCTCTGCGCTTAGCTTTTAAGTAGCGCTTTAGGAATTTCGAGTTTACGATTATGATTACGGTTACGAGGGAGTGTTCTGTCGATCTAAACTACAGAAGGGCGTTGTAAAGTCTCAGAACTACATAGAATATAATCGTAATCATAATCCCGAGATTTCTACAGCGCCCAACAAAAGCTAAGTCGCGGTAACCAGCTTATTTACAGGCGCTCAGTCAAAACAAAATCGATAGGCAAAAGGGTTCGGTTCCAGGTCAAAATCCAAGTCAGGCAGGCAGACAAACGGCTAAGCTGAGTGGTGTTTGGAATCGGATCTGCAAGATAGATAAGGGGAAGAAGAGGAATCAGAAGAGGATAGGATAGGATAGATTCAGGATATGACTATGCGCAGACGGCTTGCCAAGCGACAGAACCTGCAGCTAAACGGCTCACTAAGCATGGCTGAAAAAGAGCTGTGGTATTTCGACATCGACAGTCTGCCATCCAGCAACAGATCTGCATAAACATTTCTTTTTCTCTGGGAGATGTTGGGCCCACTTAAAGCATCGTCAAGTCCCAGATATGTCTGTGACCTACTTTCCGCGCATCTCATAGGTAGAACGGTTCGCGCTCCGCAGTAACTTTGATTTTTTCGTAGGAGGTGCTCTCAGAGATTAGATATCACTTCAAGCCTTGCACCAAGAACTCTCTACCAACAGTCGTCCATGGAGTGGCCTTCGTGCTAAGTGGTTCATCGGTGTTTATTTCTCTCTCCTACTGTCCTCCGCCCCTCAGACGTCTGACCTTTTCTTGCTCGCAGCCCATTTGCCGGCGAAATGACTGCTATAAACAGGCTGGTTTTCGGGACGTGCTTCAACAACTCCGCCACTGCCTTGTTTTTAGGGTGGTGCCAGTCCCAAGCCTGGATAAAGGAGGAGGGCGACGGCAACGGCCTTTGATGCCATAAGCTGTCGTTAAACATTGGAACTATACTACTACGTGCTTCAACCGAGGTGCACATCTCTGTAACGCCACGAGATCTTGTAGATCCGATTCCAAAAACCACCCACGGTAGCCTGCCTGCCTGCCTGCCTGCCTGCCTGCCTGCCTGCCTGCCTGCCTGCCTGCCTGCCTGCCTGCCTGCCTGCCTGCCTGCCTGCCTGCCTGCCTGCCTGCCTGCCTGCCTGCCTGCCTGACTCTTGGATCTTGACCTGGAACCGAACCCTTTTACCTATCGATTTGGTTTTGACTGAGCGCCTGTGAATAAGCTGGACCCCGCGACTTAGCTTTCGTTGGGCGCTGTAGAAATCTTGAGATTACGATTACCAAAAGATGTATACATCGAATATTATATCTATGGTTGTTTTGTATTTATAGTCACTTTCTCCTAAATCTGTGTAGGTAGAACTCCGCCACTACCTTGTTGGGGTAGTGCCAGTCCCAAGCCTGGATAAAGGAGGAGGTCGATGTCAACGGCCTTTGATGCCATAAGATGTCGTTAAACTGAGGAACAAAAAATATGTATTAGGTGGAAACGGTGTCTGGTTGATTGACTCTCTCTTTATCTTACATCTGGTTGCACCAAGTTTTAAAGGCTTACCGAAGGCTAATTTACAAGGGCGTATTGTATGAAGTTTCCGAGAACGCTTGAAACTTTGATCGTTCCAACTGTGTTTCAATTATTCGTACGGTCTTCCAAGACCTCGTCGGTTCCAGTTCGTTACGAGTGTAGTGAAGGTCGTTGCCAAGTTCGAGAAACTGCTGCCGGGCGTTGCTTCTGTTCGCAGATGAACAGCTGGACCTGTGTAGGTCTCAACACTTCAGAGGCGCGTTTATAGTTTTGAATATCGCGGTGTAAGCTTTCATAGGGGCGTGCCCAGACTTTAGCCTCAAGTGATATAACCAAGGTGTTAAATTATGATTGGGACCCATTGTACTTTGCGACGTTGGGGCCCCTCGCTGTTTACACCGAATAGCCAACACCGATCGTAATCGTAATCCAGAGATTTCTGCAGCGCCCAACGAAAGGCACGTCACGGGGACCAGCTTATTCACAGGCGCTCAGTCAAAATAAAATCGATAGGCAAAAGGGTTCGGTTCCAGATCAGAGAGATAATGTGTGTGTGTGAGATATATATATATATATATATATATATATATATATATATATATATATATATATAGAGAGAGAGAGAGAGAGAGAGAGAGAGAGAGAGAGAGAGAGAGAGAGAGAGAGAGAGAGAGAGGCAGACAGACAGACAGAGAAAGAGAGAGAGAGAGAAGAGGAAGAGGAAGAGGAAATAAGGGATATTAAAAGCGCCTCTTCAACACCGTCTGCTGTAGTTTTATGTTCATACAGAAATGGTGTGACTAACGTTTTCTCCGGCCTGAGTTTGTTATGTCTACCCCACTGTCAGGGCACTTGAATCATGCTCAGATTCGATTTGGAAAGCAAACAGGGTCGACAGTGAACCGTGTACTACTCTGTGACCTCCTGCTAGATTTCGTAATCGTTTATAAGAAAGCTCTTATCTGTATCGGCCTACACTTGACGGGTACTTTTAGGTTCAAATGACTTGAAATGTACTTCTTGTATACTGCGTTCTATTTTTTTTGCGTCGACAGTTTTTCGTTTGCAAGAAACGTGCGACTTTGATTCACCTCAAGGACCTGTTTTTGAACTTCCATTCTTATCTGCACCAAGAATTGTTTACTTCTTCATATCGTTTATGTGTTAATATGTGTCGCCTAAAACCAGTGGGTAACGATGCTCTCGGTGGGGAATCTTCATCTGTTTCTTATCCAGTTCTCTGATGTTCTCTCAGTTATACCGAATCAAAGCCAGGTTAAACTTGGGGTGGTTAGCATGTTTATATCCACTATTTTTTTAATTCACTGATCTTTTTGATTCACTGATTATTTTTTAATTCACAGATCTTTTTAATTCACTGATTTATTCAATGATTATTTTTAAATTCACTGAGTAATATTTTTTAAATCACTGATGATTATTTTTAATTCACTGATTACCCCTCAAAGCTGAATTAATTTAGTGAGACGTAGAGCTGCTATGGTTCTGAAATACCACAAACTACCCATTGATTATATATTCATAAAGGCGTTAATAAAGCAGTTCCTTAACGAGGTAAAGAAAGGTCACATGCACTGTTCAAAAATTCATAGATTAATTATCGCAAATCCAGCACAAATAGGGCTAGGTTCATTATTTATCAAACTGTTAGACTGCACATATAAAAGATCGTTTATCAATCTAAAGATTAATTAGATACTCGAAGCAGCAAGCGTTGGCTGCTGTACTCAGAAATGTAAGACACAGCCTTGACCTTCTGGTATAATCAGTCGAAGCTTTTGTTGCATTCTGTACTAAGCATAAGGGGATTATATCAACAGATTTATTGCGACAAGACTGTTGACTTAATCTCGCGTCACGCTTCTAGAATCTGAAAACAGAAACCGTGAATACGAATGCAATATCGATTCCGGTAGCACTGTGTAACCGACATCTGCTTCGTACATAAGTCCAGAACTAGCAACGAGTCTCGTATGCCGGGTGTTCCGGATAAATATCCGAGAAGTAACGAGCGATCTGGTCTTTGTTTCTCGTTTTTTCTCTTCTCCTTTTGCACCAGTGTAAACACACACACACACCAACACCAACACACACACCAACACATACACACACTGGCAAACGGTAACATGATTCGGGGGCGTGTTTTGACAGATTCGGACTGACAGGGTGTTGTTATTTGTGGGTGAAATCAGTGAGGATAGGGAAAAAACCTGTATAGGCGGAAGTAGTGTAGGAATAGCAGCCAACGCTTAAAATGACATGTGGTGTCTGCCAGTACCATTCATGTGAATCGTGCCGTGCTCGACATTTGTATGCGGGTGTCTAATGGTTGGAAATAAGATCCCAATGACCGAAAGCGTCACTGAAGTTTCGAAAGCTAGGGTCCAAGCACTGTTGGATCTAGGACTCCAGAAACAGAAGGGGTTAAGTAAGCAAAGTCGTACATAGCAGCGCCGAAATCGAAGCCCCGACTCCTCTTCCTCATCTCTCTTTCCGCTCCAATCCCAAACACCACGCTGTCTCTCTGCCTGACTTTTTGATCTTGACCTGGAACCGAACCCTTTTACCTATCGATTTTGTTTTGACTGAGCGCCTGTGAATAAGCTGGTCCCGTGACGTGGCTTTCGTTGGGCGCTGTGTAAATCTCGGAATTACGATTACGATTACGAAATCTTTGGACAATCATTCTAGTTATCAGGACAGTGGACAACCTTTCTTCATGAAAATTCTTTTTACCTCTGGCTCTCACCCTTCGTGACCAGACTTTCCACTTATTCTGATATTCGTTAACTTTCTTTCCCAGCAGACCTGCAACAGTTTCAGCAAACCGAAACTGAAACTGGGTAAAAAGTAGCTAGGGACTAAAGGCGTCTCTGGCCGTATAGAGTTTTAGTGGGGCCCCTGAGCCGACTCTTGGATTTCCACCTACCTCTGCAACTAGCATGTTGTAGGAAGGACTCGATCGATCCTTTGGGACGGGGTGCAATCTTTGTTTGAAGGGGGACACTTGTGGGCGGGAGCGATAGATACGGGGGGAAACGTATATAGCTTCAAGGGGAGATGGGCTAAACCAGTGGGGTGGTAATTTCCCTTTTTCTTTCCCTCGCTACAGATCTGGTCCTGTTGGAAATATAGCTTCAATGGGAGATGGGCTAAACCAGTGGGGTAGTAATTTCCCGTCTTCCCTCGCTCCAGACGGCGTCCTACTCGGGAAGACTGTAAGAAATTTCATGGGGTTACAACGCGGGGTCATAAGGTCGTGACCTATGAAGCCTTTCGCAGGTCGCTTTCATTTCTGATTAGCCCGATTTCTTCGTACACAACGAACGATAGATGGCTTACATAATGCATGCACGTACAACACGTGTTGTGACAGCTATTGCTAATGGATGAAGAGCCAACATGGCCCGCTTCTTCGATCGTCTAGAGCCGAGGGCCAGATTCGAATAGTCACCCCCGGCGACAGACGACGAAGAAGAATGGTTCTTTGAAACGAAGTAAAATTAAATTAGACGAAGAAAATGGGACCAAGTGCACTCTGATGATATATCAGTGGAGAGTCTTGCGCCACTCGTGACTTGACTGCATAGATCTTCTCTTGTTTTGCTGAGCAGGAACGGCAGACACGCAATGCATCGATCTGTTGCAGACAGACAACTATCAGTGAGAAAGACAGACAGACAGACGGACAGACAGACAGACGGACAGACAGACAGACAAAGTACAACAAGGCTGACCTGTAGATAAAAGTGAGAAAGACAGACAGACAGACCAGACAAGACAGGTAGACATGCATACATTCAGACAGACAGCCAGACGGACAGACAGACAGACGGACAACGTACAACAAGGCTTACCTGTAGATAAAAGTGAGAACGGACAGACAGACACAGACAGACAGAGCACAACAAGGCTGACGTGTAGATAAAAGTGAGAAAGACAGACAGACAGACAGCCAGACAGACAGACAGCCAGACAGACAGGCAGACAGACAGACAACGTACAACAAGGGTGACGTGTAGATAGACAAGAAGCGCATACATGCATGCATACATACATACATACATACATCCATACATACATACATCCATACATACGAGACAAAGATACAACCCATGTTAACGTATCGGAATGATGCGCAGTGAGAGAAAGCAAGATGAGAAAATAATCCTCAGTCCCTCAGAAACAGCTAAGCGCTGACCTCAGAAATTGCAGGAATCTCAAGAGCACAAAAAGTTCCAAAGATGAAATAGATGAATCCTTGGATGCGCTGACAGCGCTGCTGGATAAAGTCGTGCAGCGAAGACTCCGTTGGTTTGGTCACGTGGAAGAAATGCCAACCGACGGAATCTCACGCAGTGTGTTACATGCAAGATGCGAAGGAAAGAGAAGCGAAGAAAGACCACATGGACTACGCTGGCTAGACAGTATGAGCGAGTATGTAACAAGATTTGGACTAAACATTAGCACAAGACTAAATCTGACTAATTACCGGAGTGGAGATTATTTATTCGCACAAATCGCCCCCCCAAAAAAAGGCTAACGTAGGAACTGGTGGTGGTGATGATGGTGATGATGATAATAATGACGATGATGATGATGATACTAATGTTGTTGTTGTTGTTGATGATGATGATGTTGTTGATGATGATGTTGATACTGATGATGTATGATGACGATGTTGTTGATTCTAATGATGATGATGATGATGATGACGACGACGATGATGATGATGATGATGGTGATGATGATGATGATGATGATGATGATGATGATGATGATGATGATGATGATAATGAAGATACTGAAGATAATGAAGATACTGATGATACTGATGATGATGATGATGATGATGATGATGTTGATGATGATGATGATGATACTGATACTGATGATGATGTTGATGATGATTATTATGATTATGATGAAAGTAAGTTTAGGGTTACGGTTGTTGTAATACATGAAGCATATCTATTGGTCGCTTCTAAGTAAAGTCGTACTCCATATTTGATACAGTCCCAATTCTTAGACAGTAGCTGGCGGAATTCAAGTGGTAAAGAGTTCCACCTCATAAACGCGATCTATATCAACAGGCTTGGTATAGAGGTATCGTAGACGATGACATTTCGTGAAGTTTAAGACAATGCATCTTGGGGAAAATGTAAAGTCCAAGTTTTAGGAGGAAAAAAATGGGATTATTGGTTGGTTATAAGAAAAAGACCCTTGGCTTATGTCCTAGCTGAGGTTTCTCACGATTGTCGCGGAGTTTTTTGGTTGTCCACGCCTAGTTCTGTATGGATTAATTCATCCTTGGCCAGAGGAAGGCGTAAAATATTTGAAAAGCGAAACCTGTTAGCTATGGCCAAATGTGTTTT